>JAGDQP010019847.1:0-34237 GCA_022664845.1 Lepisma saccharinum | reverse complement strand
TTATGCATTTTGTGAAAAATAAAAAAGAGCAAATGTTCTATTTTGATATGTCTAAAAGATACAACCTTTCAAAATTAAAATGATAAAGTCGGTCGGGCGCCATATTGATGACGTCATATCTCTTAAACATATTTTCTAAGTTGTATGTTTCGCTCCTATTTATGGAAGAATGATAGTAAAACCTATCCAGAAAATTGTATTTATTACTTGCAAAACATATCGGCTTTACAACTATATCATTAATAGCGTCAGAAGTCAATATGGCGAACTCATTTTTAAAGGTGTTAATCACTGCTTGGTGCGCATAAAATCGACTAGCTCCATTAGTTTTAGAGATACAAGAATTATATTAGGCTCGTTGGAAAGCTCTTGAAAAGGCGAATAACGATTATTTCTGGACATTTTCCCATATTCGTATTCGTTTCAAAGTTATTCACAGTTAAATGTGACAATAAACATTAAGAATATACTTTTCTTTCAATTCTAGGCGCCATTTTTAAAGATGGCGGTTATACATAACGGACACTAGTTATGAATAACATTTGGTAATATATTCTATGGAAAATGAAACAAGAACGAAGTCTCTATGTTAAAATGTCGAGAAGATACATAGCTTTAAAATTTAAAAGTTAAATTCGGTCGGCGGCCATGTTGATGACGTCATATCTCGGTTTCCCCAATCGGGATTTTTTGGGACTTTGAGTATGTTGTTTAGGACAACATTCTGAACATTTTCACCAATTTTGAGCTTGTTATTATAAAATTCCGGGTTAAAACCTAATTGCACCGTACTATAAGAAGAACATTGCAAGTTAAGACTGCCCCCTGTCTATGTTTCGAGTAATTTCTGTTATTAAAAACATGTTTTGGTGTTTTAACTTATTGAAGTGTGTTCTGCAGATTTGTACATTAATTATTTCGTTAAGTGATGAAGGAAATGTTTTTCTCTTTTTTGTTTTTGTCTTCAAACTTCTGAATAAGGAACGTAACATAGGGAGAAGCATATAGCTACGGAAATACAACGGACTGATTACGTCAAACCAATCAAAGGATGATTTTCGTTGTATGACGTAGGAGATTGAATTCTCAGTATTTCATGCTATATTTCTACGTAACGGAAAACCGTAGCGCTGAAATTTAAAAAAACATTATATGTTATTTAATCCGATGTACACAAACAAACTGTAAAATATATAAGGACGGGGAAAACGGAAATGTCCATTGCTGAAGTCTCACTGAGTGTTAAATTCATACAGTTTGAGCCGGGTGGAATTGCGCTTATAGGGGTAATCTTATATATATATATACCAGTACAGTCAATAAATTCGTGCCTAGAATATAGGCAACCAGTAGAACCCAAATGTCGTCATGGCTGTTGTTCTCGGCGTAAACGTCCACACACACGCAGACACTTACACACTGAACTTCAACATAGTCACCGTTGGCAGCGATGCACGTATGCTAACGTTCGTAGAGCCGTGGAAAACATGTTTGAAACTGAAAGCGACGTCCACGTAACTTAGCTTTCAAGAGGAGAAAGTGATCGGAATCGCATGGTGCGAGATCAAGTGAATATGGAGGACGTCGCAAAACGGTTATCTGCTGCCTTGCCAGCTCCTCCTGGACAAGGACAGAGCGATGTGCAGGAGCGTTGTCATGCAGCAACATCCAGTTCTTCCTACGCCAAAGTTCAGGACGCTTACGACGTATTGACTCGCGTAGGCGGCGAAGGATCTCCTTGTAGCGAGTCTTGTTGACAGTTGCTCCTTGTGGGATGATTTCCATGTGGACAATTCCCTGTGAGTCGAAAAAGCATCACTTTCCTTTGTGACTTGTCTTGACTCGGCTTTTTGCGTTTTGGATATGATGGCGATTTCCAGCTGGCTGCTTGTCTCGTTAGTTGTGGATCGAACAGAAAACACCATGTTTCATCTCCTGTTATTATCCGGTTCAGGAACGTTCCATCAGCTTCAGCACTACTGATCAGGTCACCGCAAATGGTCATCCGCTCTTCACGTTGGTCTTGTGTCAGAATGCGTGGCACACTGTGCGGAGTGACACGCGACATGCTCAAGTTATCCGTCAGAATTTTGTGGCACGTACTATGGCTGATCGTACTGCTGCTGCGATGTCGTCTACCGACTGGGAACGGTTAGCGCGCACCACCATTGCTGGATATCGGCAGTTGTCTTCACATTGTGAACGAAGAGTTTGAAACTAGATTAAGCAACAGCTCTTGGAATCTACTTGCCTTTTTTTTTTAGGACTCTGTACTATCTCTTTAAAGACTCACCTAGTCGCCGTGATACATTTATAGCTGTCACTAATTCTTCACTACTCTCACTGATGTTTTTTAGTGTGAGATGGCTCGAGAACATTCAAGTAAACAGAAGAACCTTAGATACTGAAGGAGCCACAGATATTGTTTATGGGACTCGTGCTGCATTGAAGAAATGCCCTGGCGTGAAAAGTGCGGAAATTCTGAACTTTAGGAAAGATTGTAAATGATGCTTGGTAAGCTTAGTAAAGAAGTTACTTGAAAAATGTCCCCTCAAGTATCCATTAACTGAGGCACTTAGATTTTTAAATCCTCACAAGATAGCGTTCAGTCCAGACGAAGCGTTGTCACATATGAATGACAAAAGCATTGGACATTCTTTTGTCATCCAATGTGATAACTGCTTCTGTGGCACAAAATAGAGATACGCAGTTCAGGGAACTCATTACTCAAAACAGGGTAAAAATTGACATGGAAGCTGATTCCAAGAAGAAAACTAGATTAGATACCTTCTGGATCAGTCTACTGTTGTTACGGGACTTGAAAAAAAAACAGTTAACATACTCTTGACCACCTCGCACGGGAATTCTTCCGTTGAGAGGGGCTTCTCAGTCAACGGAGATATTTTGTGGAAAACCTCCATAAAGATTCTATTATTGCACAACGATTGGTATACGATTCCATAGTAGAACTTGATCAAATTTGAAATCGGTAAGGATTTGCTGTCGGTTAGGAACGCTAATTTACGTTGGAAACTGGCTTTGCGAGGAAAGAAGTTTGCATAAAAAAAAAAGGAGAGAAAATGATCGAGTCTCAGAAAGCTTTGGGCAAAAGCGACTAAAAAATTTAAGTACTTAAAAATGATTAAACTAAATGTTCAAACATATAAGGTTGAAACTTAGTAAAGAGTTTATTTAAAGATTTGATACCATGTTGGTGCCGCGTGTGTGTGTTAATTGTTTAGAAAATTATCTTCAGTATCAAACATTGTTTTCAAGTTGATACCATATTTGTATTTTATTACGTTCAAACATTTAAGGTTGAATCTTAGTAAAGAGTTTATTTAAAAATGTGATGCCATGAAGCTGTGAGTCATTTATTTTTTACTAAGTGCACAGTTAAGTGAGTAATGTTGATGCCGAGTAGTGTGTTAGGTGTTTAGCAAATTTATAATTAAAGATGTGATATGATTTTGAACTAGATTAGATACCTTCTTTATAATTGAGTAATGTTCTTGCAAGATATATATTTCAGTAGTAACCACGTTTTTTGGCAAATTGATTTCATTTTACTGTCGGAGAATCTGAATGCAGACCGCCCAACTGTCTGTTCTGTCCGTTTTAGTCTCCGTCCGCCGTGGACACTTGCCCGCCCACGGATTGATCTTTCTTTGTCAACCGTTAAGAAATCGGAGACCTCCATGATTGAATTCCAGCAACGTTTTCTTGCGTTGCAGAGTCAGTACCCACGTTTTATCTCAGTTTTTACCGATGGATCCAAAACAGATGAATCTGTTGGATGCGCGTTTGTTGTAGAAGGGGAAGCCCGTCAATTTTGTCTTAATCCCAAAGCCAGTATTTTTACTGCTGAGCTCTATGCTCTTTTAAAGGCTTTGGATTTTAGTCTTGTTCATGGTTTCAACCGCATCCTTGTTTGTACAGATTCGAAGAGTGTTGTTCAAAGCCTCGACAGTATGTATTCTAAACATCCGCTCGTGCAAGATATTCTATGTAAGACACACGCCATCTGCTCTGCCGGTGGTGAGGTTGTCTTTTCGTGGATACGAAGTCATGTTGGTATCCGTGGCAATGAATTGGCAGACGAAGCTGCTCGTGAGGCCTCTTTAGGAGCTAACATTGATATCCCGCATGTCCCATTTCAGGACATGATGATATATTATAAGCAAGTTACACGCAATGAATGGCAGCGACGATGGGATGACGTAGCTGTTAATAAATTGAAAGAACTTAAGGTAACTGTTGCTCCATGGAAATCATCTTGCCGAGATAGTAGGCGGGAAGAAGTTCTTTTATGTCGACTATGTATAGGACACAGTCGCCTAACACACGGATATCTGTTACGACGATTGGATCCACCACATTGTAATAATTGCAATGTTGTTTTAAGTATTCGTCACGTGCTTTTAGATTGTCCCGGATATAATCATCTCAGACAACGATATAACATCCCCAATGACATGGCGTCATTGTTAGAGGATGCACCAGGTATGTTGCGGAAAGTTTTTAGTTATGTCCGTGAGACACGTTTATCTCCGTCTATCTGAGATGATTGTGTTGGTTAGCTGTTAAATTTTATGTAGTATTATTTTATTTTTGTAAAGGCCTATTTACAGCCTTCACGTTTTTATCTTTTATGCTAAAGACAATATACATCATTAGTTTTTACTACGATTTTATTTTTCTGAAGTGCTTACCTCTTCAGCTTTTATATGCTTTTATCATTTTAGTTAACAGCTATTTTTAGACGTGATAAAGATAAGGGTCTTCCCCCGTATCGGGACGGGCGTAAGCCATAGTGCTGTTACCGCCCATAAAATTTATTTTATCTTATCATTTTCCTGTCATGATTATTAATTGAAAAAAAAATATTAATACAGTATTTTCCTTTGTTTTGGTTTGCAGAATAACGTTTTTTACGTGAAGCAGCTACTACTCTATGTTATTTAATTAGGTCGGGAATTTAAGACTAAGACACGCATCAGGGAATTGGCCGGGAATTTAATGAGTGGAAATTAGTAGACACCCTGAACTGGGAAGAAAGTTTATGCGAAAATATGGTTTAAGTAAAGGACTCTTTTCGCTCCAAGTTTGACCTTGATGAAGTTCCTATTTCAATATAAAACAGAACCTCAGTACCGCACTTCCGTGGTAAGTTAAAACCTGTAATTGTATGATATAACGATGAGAGAACGTGAAGCAACATTTATTTATAAAATCAAATTAAAAAACCCGTAATATTAAAATTAATGTGCGGAGTTTCATTGTTTAATAGAATTATTGATTAAGAGCTTCTTGGGGAAAAAAAATAAAAAAAATGGTGGGTTTGAATTAAATTACAGGTAGACTTAGCACAGAAATTTGATGGTTTGAATGTCGAGAAAAAGCAGAAAAATGGCTGAAAAGATGTATTAGCTTAGTGGTTATTCGATCAGAATCAAGGAAAACAGCATGAAACAATAAACGAGTAAACTTTAGTGGGGAGGGATCCAGCAGAGTATTCAACATTGAATAACATGGGTAAGTGACATTAGGAGTAAACTCGTTACGTCTGGGTATTCAAAATAACTTAAGCGAGGATTACGAAGTATGTGTGTATATAGGTAGTTTGGTAGCATTTCACCTACTGTTGAAGTCAGGAACTGCTACTGGAGACAAGACAGATTCCTTCGGATTCAGAGGAGATAGAGACTTGCAGAGATTGTAATATCTTCAAAATATATGTAAAAAAGAGGTAGGGAAAACACAAATTCACTTTTAATCGACTTCACTTTCACATATAACTAACTGTTAATTACCAAACTTCGTGAGAGAATAAGATGATCAATGATTTTCGTCCAAGTCCAGCAAAAAACTGTTAATTTGAGATATGAACCGTGCTTGACTTTAAAGTCTAGGGCCGATGGACAGACCAACGTGCGATGCCACTTGTAACGGCGAATGCAGAATGGTATATAGAATGTAGACCATGACCGCTGTTTTTACTATTCCTTCTTCCACGACTCTTGCAAAAGGCCAAAAGTTTTCATAAAGAGTGGGTTGCATAGATTTTTTTCCCTCAAACGCATTAAATAGGTCTACTAGCCTAGAGAACTTGGAATATTCAGGGAATTTTTATGAGGGAAACTCAGGAAAATTCTTGACATGTCCACAGTTGGTAAGAGCACGGCCCTGGCAAAGCGGAGGTCGTGGGTTCGATTCCCACTACTGACCGGATTTTTTTTCACTGTGAAATACCAATAATGTACAAGTTGCTTGGACTGGGTAGGGGAGGGATTAAAAAAAGTCATTGCGTATTATGTACATGTTCCGCTATACTAAGAATTCAGGGAATGTGGAAGAATATTATCATGGAAAACCTGGAAAACTCAGGAAATTTCAAGTAACAAAAAAGTAGTAGACACCATGACAAATAAGTTTCCCAGATAGAGTCGTGAGCCAACAGCAAAACTCCTTATGTATTATTCTTTGTCTTATTAAGAAGTCTGCAACCCTTTATATAACTGCAAAACCCTTTAGAAGTGTAATGTTAATTTTATAACCTTGTTAAATAAATAACTATCCAAAACAAATTTCATAATGCTTTATTTCAGTGTGTACTGACTGAGTGCTTTTTTTCTCTCTCTCTCTCTTTCTTAGCCATCGAGCTGTCTAAGTGACAAGGAGGAAGATGAAATCTATGGTTTCGGGTATGGAGTTTACGGGAAACAGATGTTGCAGCGGCAGCAGCAAAACAAAATGATTATCTCTCCAGCCAACTATGCATCTCAATCAAATTATCAAAGGTTAGCTTCAACTTTATATATATTTTTTACAGTATTTAGAAAATAGGTTGATAAAATGGAAAGGACACTAGATAATTTTGCTTTCTACCAGAGTTGGTATGTTTAAAACAAAATGTTCTAAACGTGTTTTAAACAGAGACGATTGTTTTAAAAATTTTGAACATTTGTTTTAAACGATTTTTTTTTTTTTTTTTTTTTTTTTTTTTTTTGTAAGTCGTGTTTAAAACGTTAATTTTATTTTTCTTCTTTGAAAGTATCATATTATTTTTAAGAGCACGAAATGGTGTGTTTTTACCAGTAAAACGTAAGCAATTTTTCCCAAGTGAAAGCTAGTTTCTAAAATAATGAGTATTATGCCGTCGCAAGTCTACAGATGAAGACAAAATGCGTTGTTTCGATTTATCCTTTATCGGTTGGTTGCTAGAAGCGGGAAATATTGATTCGCTATCAATAACACGAAACAAGATGTTCATATTTCATTTCTTTATTTTTAATTCATTGCGAGAAACTGCCAGGAAAACAAAACTTCATGGGAATGTATTTGCTTCTATGATTACATTGTTCTATCATTTTTCTTATGTTTATGAGGAAAGGTACAGTAGTGACTACTGTGCAGATTTGATAATCATATCTTATTCGGTGCTTGGAGTTTATGTCAGGTGGTATAACTTATTAGGTACTCTTAGTGTTGTAAATGAAAAAAAAAAAGTTCGCTTTTTCCAACACTTCCGTTTATTTTGAAAAACGTGAGTCTTCGTTTTTCCAATTTTTTTTTTTTCAGGGCAGCAATTTGTAATACTGCTAACGTCTCTTTAAGCAAAAATTACTTTCATATAGGTATTTAAGAAGTAATATAACATAATTAAACCCTAGATTACAAATTTGTTTTGGTTTTGGGGAGATATTCCGGGTTGCTTAGTTCTCAGTGTTGCCAACTTTTAAAACAAATAATCTTCCATATCGTATCTGCCTCAAACTTAGCTTAAACATCATTCAACACAATAGAAGAAAGCTTTGGGTGTCCCCGACCTCAAACAACCCAGTTGTCTGTTGCCAGCCTATTTTAAAATTCAACTAGTAGAATTGCCTTTATTAGTACAAATCTACACGTATGCATTGATCCACATTAAATTTTACATACTAGGTAAGGTTCATTAGGTACTAGGAAAGGTCATACAGGCACTCCAGGCATGGTAGTTTGTCAGGGTTACAAAACTATTAAAATATGTAGATTTCATATTTGTTACCGTTGGACGTATCCGCATTGATTTATACCAAATTTGACATGTGCATTATTTACAGAGACAGTTCATGTGGGTACTTCCGGCGCCGCAGTTGTCAGTGTTGCCAACCAATTTCAGAAAATAAAATTTTTAATTGCTTCCATATCGTTGAACGTATGAGGACCAGACTTCGTATTTACGTACTGGAACACGTCATAGAGGTACTTCAGGTCCCACAGTTGACAGTGTTGCCAATCAATTTTAAAAATTAAATATTTTCCTCTTCCGTTCGACGTATCCGCACCAATCTTTGAGTATACATATTCGACACAATCGGAACCTACTGTGGTTGTTCCCTATACCCAAGCACACAAGTGTCAGCGGTGCCACTTTGCTCCCATACTGTTACGTGCCCATAGCTTTTCCTATACTTTCAAAAAAGCACGTGGGGAGCCGCAGGACGTACCTACGTTATGATATGCTTTGAAATTTTCAGAGCTCTAATGCAACCGACTCATTAGAAGAAACATATACGGTATGTAGTTGCTTGTGTATAAGAGTATTCATAATGCATAATATCTTTTGAAATATGCCTATAACTCAAAATATTTTTTGTTACACTGTCTCTATCTGTATCATCATCATCATCAGCCGTTCTCTATCCACTGCTGGATGAAGGCCTCCCCCTTTTCTTTCCACATATCTCGGTCTGCTGATATCCTCATCCATGTAGCTCCTGAAAAACGCTTGATTTCATCTACCCATCTTACATTTGGACGTCGTCTGGGTCGTTTCTTTGCTTTAGGAATCCAATGTAGTACATTTGTCGTCCACCTTCCATCTGTTCGTCTAGCTATGTGACCAGACCATCTCCACATCATCATCTTCACAGTCTTGATTACATCCTCTACCCTTGTTTGTGCGCGAATCCATTAATTTGTCTTCCTGTACCTCCTGGTTATTCCTAGCATGCATCTCTCCATTGCTCTTTATGTGACTCTCAATCTTCGAGTCGTTTGTGCATTCAATGTCCAAGTTTCACAGCCGTACATCATCACGGGTAAGACACATTGATTATAAACTTTACGCTTCAGATACATTGATAGTTTGCTTTTGAAAATAAAGTGTAGTCTTCCAATCGAATTCCACGCCATTTTACATCTTCTATTTATTTCATCAGTCAACTTAGCATTCGATGTTTTTGAGCTGACCTAGGTAAACATACTCATCAACTATTCCTATTGTCTCTCCGTTAATCTTCACTTCTTCCTTTGCATCATGTTGGTTGTACATTACTTTTGTTTTACTTAAGTTCACTTTAAGTCCTATTTTCGAACTCTCATTATTCAGTTCTTCCATTCTGGTTCGTAGTTCTTCTGCACTTGAAGCAAACATGACTATATCATCAGCGAACCGTAGGTGATGAAGACATTCGCCATTAATTTTAATTCCAACTTCATACCAATTTTAAATTTTGGAACACTCTCCAGAAACACAAAACAGTCTTATAGAAATTTAATCTCCTTGCCTTACTCCTTTTCCAATTTAATTTTTTTTTTTTTTACTTTCTTGATGTAATCTAATGAGAGATGTGGCAGTGGAGTAAATGTTTCGCAGTAACTTGATGTATGCACTTTCGATGCCTTGATGTTCAAGTGATTTAAGTACTGCTGTCAACGAGGCCGAATCGACAGATTTTTTAAAATCTATGAATCCCAAACATAGTGGAAGTTCATATTCATTAGTCCTTTCCATAACTTCATTCAGTGTTTGTATGTTGTCCATTGTGCTAAATCCACGACGAAATCCAGCTTGTTCTCAGCTCTGGTTAAAATCCAAGTCCCGTTCAATTCGATTCAAATTAACTTTGGTGAACATTTTGTATAGGACTGACAGTAAACTAATTGGTCTGTAGTTTTCGACGCGTTCTTTGTCCCCTTGCTTGTACAACAAAATGATAACGGCATTATTCCAATTTCTGGGTATTTCTCTCTTCCTCAGGCACATCGAGAATAGTTTAGCAAGTTTCTCTTTCATTTTTTCACCTCTCCATTTAAACATCTCTGCTGTGAGTCCATCTTCTTCTGGCGATTTTCCGTTCTTCATTCGTCGAAGTACTTTATCCACTTCTTCTTTCATTACGTCTGGAACTTCTACATTTTCTTCTGAGTCTTTATTTCCTAGTTCTTCCTCGGCTTATTTCGTGTTACGGTCCCGTTTGGTCTCTTAACTGAGATTATTTGATTTTTCCCTATCATGAGCTGCTGTTTGGCTTTCTTCAGGCTCTTGTTTTCCTCGATTGTATTTCTAACAAGATTTTCATTATATCTTCGTACATTTTCTCTTATTTTGTTCCTTACGGTTTTGTTTAGTTCTATGTACTCAGTCCTCTTTATGCAATATTCCTCTTCTTTCATTTCCCTTCTTTTCTTCATCAAGAGTTTAGTTTCTTCTGAGATTTTGCTCTCTTTTTTCTTTCTGGATCCTGCTATATCCTTGGCTGTATATCTTATTGTCTCAGTCAGTATTTTATTTCTGCTCTCGATGTCTTCTGCATCCTCTAACGCTTCCAAGGCGCTGAATCTGTTGCTTAGTTCTATCTCGAATGTCTGTCTGTTTTCCGATATTTTCCAGATCTAAAAGTGACGGTTTTCCTCTGATAAGCTTCTTTCTCTCAAATCTAGTATTTAGTTTCAGCTTACATCTCACCATCCTATGATCAATCTAGACTTTGAAGCTGTTCAGAACAAACACGTCTTGCAGAATGTCCCTGTTATTCGACGAAACGTATTCTATTTCGTTTTTGGTTCCATTTGGGCCTTCCATGTCCACTTCCTCTGGGGCGGTTTCTTGAAAAATGTATTGGAAATGAACACTGTGTTGGCTTCTGCACTAACTTCTCTCCTCTCTTGCCAAATCCAAAGTTTCCCACTTTCGTGTCACTGCTCTGCTTGGTTCTTACTTTCGCATTCAAGTCTCCCAATACAATTTGCTACTATCCAAAATCTTCTGTATCTCCTCGTATAGGTCTTCGACTTCCTCCTCCGGGTGCGAGGTTGTTGGAGCATATACTTGTATAATTTCCGTACCATATCTGTTGTTTATCTTTATCTTTATTACTACCCGTGCGATTCTATCTGAAATTCCTTCAATTTCTGTGATCCGTGTCTTCAGGTCTTTATTAATTATAGAGCCAACGCCTGTCGCTTTTCCATTTTCTGTTCCTTTGAAATAGAACGTGTACCCTGACGGTAGTTCCAACAGATCTTCATTCTTCCTCCACACTTCTGATAGTTTTCTTAATCGTTTTTAGTTCATTCTGCAATTCTTCTTTTTTTTTCCTCTCCTGCAAGTGACTGACAGTTGAGAGTCATCACGTATAGGTCCGTTCGAGTTGCCGTGTCGGTGTCCTGCCAGTCTACAGTCCAAACCCGGGCATTTTGACCCTCTGACTTCCTGCAGGACTGACCGCTGCCGTTGCCAGCTGCATTCCGTCCACCGAGGCTGTTTGCTTACTTGTACCATCATGTGTAAAGAAAGGAGGGGTGCTGACATTTGACTCACCCCGTTGTTCGTTCGCCAAACAGTTTGTTGGGTATAAATTTTCATAATATATTGGGCGAGCTTGGATCCCGGGGCATTGATAGAGTAGTGCCACCGAGCTTTTATAGTAAAACATAATGTACCAATAAACACAAACTTATGTATAACCTTGATTAGAAGCAGGTTATTTCCCGGGATTTTGAGCTGAAGATAATTGATTTTTTCAGAAGATAATTATGATTAAAAAAGATATCTTCCTTGAATAATACCGTAATTAGAAATTAACGTATTGTATATACGGGATGAGGGCATATTTCTGTAAGAATTCATAGTTTTTCAGTATACAGTAAAGGTGTCTTCGAAGTTGTATTTTTTCAAAATATTTCTTCAGTTTCCTGGAGGTTTATCAGTATTCTATTACAATTATACCAAATAACTTCAGTCCATATGTTCCTAGTTCCCTTATGTTTGTTAGTGTGAAGATATAGGAAGTATAGCAATGTGGCGTTGAATGCATAAATAAACCCATCATTTGCCTCGTAGGGTTGCAGGAAAACAAAGCAATAGTAAATTGGGATGAATGTATGAAAACTTAGATCCAATCCTGCTGATTACATCGATTATTTCCAGAATGAAGCATTAAATACTTGCTTTGTTATATATATATACAGATGCTTATCAGAATAATGGAAACACCTGTAGTTGGCAATACGTCAGATGTATGGGTTGGCAGTGGTGTCGTGGCGACCGCAGCGCCGGACTGCTGGTGGTGGTGTGTTAGGTCGGTCTCCATACTACGTCAGGCGTCGTGGAACAGGAGTGTGCAGTGGCTGCAGCAGACGGAGGTAGTGTAAAATGGGAGACCTCTCAGAGTTTCAAAGAGGGCAAATTGTTGGTGCGCGGTTATGTGGAGTGAGTGTGACGGCAGTGGCTAGTGTGTTAGGTGTGTCGCCAGGGACAGTGTCGAAGGTGATGACGGCCTACACAACACACGGGAAAACCACATCGGGGAAGCGGAACAGTGGGCGGAAGAAAAGCATCAGTGACAGGACACGCCGGGTATTAAAGCGCATTGTCACGCGGAACCGTCGTGCCACTGCGGCGCAAGTGACGAAGGAACTCAATCAGCACCTCCCCCAACCTGTTTCGACAATCACAGTCCGCCGCGAATTACATGACATGAACTTACGCGGTCGTGTTGCACGGGCCAAACCTCTCATCAGGGACCAGAACGCTTTAGCACGCCGCAAATGGTGCCGCGACCATGCAACTTGGACCGTTGACGACTGGAAACGTGTGGTATGGTCGGATGAGTCACCATTCACCCTATTCCAAACCACGGGCCGTGTTTATGTGTGGAGAACGCCCAAAGAAGCGTATGATCTGCAGTGTCTCCGCCCAACTGTGAAACATGGCGGCGGCACGGTGATGCTGTGGGCCGCAATATCATGGTTTTCATTGGGTCCTGTGGTCACACTTCGCGGACGCATCACTGCCAACGATTATGTCGCAATTTTAGGAGACCACTTGCATCCTATGGTCCGGATGTTGTTCCCGGACAATGACGCCATATTCCAGGATGATAATGCACCCATTCACACAGCTGGAGTTGTTGCAGCGTGGTTTGAGGAACATCGGGATGAAGTTCAACACCTCCCCTGGCCCGCCCAATCCCCAGATCTCAACATAATTGAACATCTGTGGTCCATCTTGGAAACACGACTCCGGCGACGATTTCCACCTCCATCCTCTCTCACAGAACTGGCCGATGCCCTGCACGAGGAATGGTGTAATATTCCACTTGCTACCATTCACGACCTCTATGCATCCATCCCACGTCGCATCAAGGCTGTTCTGAAGGCGAGAGGTGGCCCGACACCATATTAATCTGGTAAGTTGCACTTTCGTTCAGGTGTTTCCATTATTCTGATAAGCATCTGTATATATATATATATATATATATATATATAAAAACTTCACAGAAAATAAAACTTTCTTTTACAACACTATGTACTCTGCTTCTTTGCTGTTCGTTTATAGTTATTATCAGTGGGTTGCACAGGAAGGAAAAAGGATTTAATCTGGACACATTTTATTATAGTTAATCCTTCTGAAAACAACCGTAAAAAGGAAATGGAAGGTCTTGTAGCGCGAACTAGAGAACATTTCAAGAAGTGTAATTACAGGACACTGGAGAATTTTCCCCATGGTCGGCGCTCTGAGATATACTCAGCCTCCTAACAAATTGAGTACCACAGTGTCCTAGGTATTCCTGGGCACTTTGGGAGGTAAAGACAGCCGAGCGTGGAACTGACCACCACGCCTCACTTCGTGCCGTTGGTCGAGAATATCTGTATCGGTACCTCCACATCCCCCGTTCACGGCACATTCGTATTGCACAGGGTATACCTTTACCTTTTATATAATAAATAGCTTTGTCATTGAATTTTAATAAATAGAAAATTTCATTAAATTTGGTAAAATAGAACCTACAATTAATAGTAAATGCTTATGAATAGACCGGAAGCGCGATTGAAGCTACTGCAGATGGAGTACCTATCAAAACCCCTACCATTTTTTTATTTTTTAAGAAAACTCTTAAAACGGCTTAAACGTTTTAAACATTGTTTTTTTGCAGTTTATAAAAATCGTGTTGAAATAATAAAAAAAACATAAATACGTTTTAAACATATGTTTTGTTTTTTCTAAATAAAACGTTTTTTTCCAACCCTGCTTTTTACTAACTCCCCAAACTAAAATGTTGACAGGCTTGTGCCACTGATGTACTTCATCAACAGTTTACATGAATATTGATTCGTTTCGTAATGTTTAACTATTATAAAAATATGTAGTGTCAGAGCATTAAATTAAATTTAAAGAGAATCTTTTCTACTCGTAATTGTATTGAACATCTGTGACTGTCTCTTCCCTGTATGGGGTGACGTCATCAATCGGGTTACGTGACTCTGGTCGGGTGCCAGGTAACGAATCAATCTTCCCGAAAACCCCGAAATAAATTCCTGAATTTCCGAAAAGATAAAAAATTATATATTATGACTTATTTTAACAGTAATGAACATTTGTTATGCCAAACAACAGATATATCATCACTTCATCTGGTCGTGCCAGGAATAACATTTACAATATTGAGCTTTACTTAAATGCAAAATATCAAAATTGTACTTTTAAAGTTTGAATGCAAAAACTTTTAATTTTTTTTCTCAACTTTAAGCGCCATTATACTGGTATTGTGCTCAATAACTGATTTTATCGGCTGTCATTAACTGTATACTGATACTGAACTATCGTACGTGGAGGAGATCCTATCCTACCATATACTCACGTCGCAACTACTTGGCGCGATAGCTATACAACATGCATGGAAAACTTTGCCGGTTGTTTGACATAGACACATTTATTATATATATTTCAAATCAATTTCAGAACAAAAACTACTCACTACACAGGTAAATAAATCAAAACACTAATATAAAGAGTGCGATTACTTGCATGCACTATGGACTCGATCACATGCAAGAGATCTATCCGTTTGTGTGGTTCGGCTGGTTTCTCATGTGATTTGCCAATTGAAGATACCACACTTTATACGTTGCACTGATTACTTATCCTCTGACGACAAAATATATTACATTGACCCCATCGCTCGCAGGCGACTTGTCACTTCGTCAAGAGGTTACGCAAATTTCTCATGTGTTGGCGCCAAAATGACACTGTATAGCACTCACTACACAAGGAAATTTTTAACTACACGCAAGGGCTATGATATGGCTTTTCTCAACTTCTGCCCTTGTACTATATTCACTGCACACTTCTCTTCTCTACTTGATTAACAACAGGGACTGCTACTGCATTCTTTGTAGTTAAGGAGGGAAATCTATTGTGGGAGCCAACTGATGCTACACACACTCAACACTTTTCCCGCTCTTTCGTTTAATATAATAACGTATGTAAGCGACTTCACTTTAGACTTCAGGAATAACTTTCAGGTTGGGTTGCCTGGTTTGGGCCACTAGTATGCGATGTTGAACTTTACTTTAACGCCTCCAGAAATAAAATGATTAATAATAATGCAAATTGAATAAAGGCGGAAACTCACTTTACATTGGCCTTAATTCGCCGCCCGTGGTTCACAATTACTGGATTAATTAGTTGCACACTGATATAACAAAAATAACATAAATAAGCACTGCTTCTGCTTTCAACTTTGAATATTATTGCACTATGAGAACTTCTTATTGCAGGCAAGAACAATCAACGATTCACTAGCGTACTGGAAGACTGGAACAATAACCAAGAACGTGATGCACTGAACACATTAATTAGGGAGGTGGCGAATGTGTTATGAAGAGAAATCCTACTTTCTTCATAAGTTGCCGGGCGATATTTCTTCCTCAGCCAACTGGCAAAACGATCACTTCTGCTCACTCTATCTTTCCCCAGTTGTGTGTAAATAACTTAGGCACTTCAACGTTTGGTTTCTAAAAATCTTGGCGGGTTGTATCTTTCTCGACTTGCACACTCCATCCGTGCCGTCTTCCTGTCAAGAGCGTTCTGCGTCGTCCCGCGAAAACACTACGCGCGACACTTTTCGTTACTCAACTGTTTTGTTCTCGAACATTCGGAACTCAGTGATGCCAGTTCCGATGTTCGCTCGCCACACGGGAGTTAGTTTTTCGTCGTGGACGATAGTTTATAAGATTGTTTGTGATAAATGTAATTATAAAATGCAAAAATTGTACATACACATTATTCTAATTCACCGTTCAACTACAGGGGGATATAACGGTGTATCCCTTACCGTTATTTATGGCGGTCGTAGGGCTAGAACCCTGGACTCTTGTTTGTATACATTCATACATACAATATAATTCACACATAAAGATAAAATTTTACATATATATACTTCGAACATTTATATACACAACATATTCCCTAAATACAACACTGATTTCTATCTTCTTCTCTCACGCACTACACTAATAGATTTAAATTTACAACCACTTCTCCATGCAATTTTATACCTTAACCTTTATATTGAATAAACTGACATTTGCTTTCAACTTTGCTTGAATAGAGGACCATACATCTTGTTTGTTGTGACCTAACCTTTCCGATGGAACGTCTACATTAGCCTTCTGGTCGTCTCTCCAACTGTACAGACTTGACCTTATCCTTGGACCTACTTTAATTTCGCTGTGAACTCCAGTTCGTTTGACGCTCGTTTCATTTTCGCTTCTATCGACCAGGTCGGGCATCCCTTTGGCGAAGCATTCATCCAAGTTCACTTTAGCCACTGACATGTTGACACTCCCATCTGTCTGCAGAACGTAACTGGTGATGTATGGTAATGTGCGTTGCGAGTTCCTTTCTCGCCGCTGAAGATGCCTGGTGCCTTCAACCTCCGCATCACGCTCTTGTATGCGCCGCGCTGCAACCACTTGACTCGTACCACATCTCTCTTCACCTAGCTTCCTAAGATCAGATTCCTCTACCTCAGGGCGGGAAGTTTCTGGACGGATAATATCTTGATTGCGCTGCTCGGTTGAAGAACTCATCTTCGCCACATTCCTCTCTGGTGTTGTTACATCCGCGCACATAGTAGGCAGCGTTACCGACAGGTTGTTGGTGATCATTGTGACTTTTCCTTCGTCAAAATCTAAGTAACATCTGAACTTCGATATAAAATCCCTTCCTAATAGGAGCGATTGCTTCAAGCCTCTTACAACCAACACTCGGTGATATACGCGTATGTTGTCTATTAACAATGGCAATATTACTTCTCCTAGTACTCTCATCTTCCGTGTACCTGTGAAGTCTACAAGCGTGACGTCTTTCCTGGGTTTCACATGTGGTCGCGTTACAATACTGCTTATTTCCTTCCATAGTACTTCGCTGCATATGCTGATATCAGCACCACTATCCATTAGGCTTATAATAGGATGATTTAAAAATGTAAAGTTTTACTTTGCTTGTTTTGCGTTCCTCTTGTATCTTCTCACATGTTTCAGAATTAAAACTGCTGCTGTCGTCTTCCTTCGACCATTCTTCCGCACAAATATGATGATAATCAACATTAAAGATATATACACTATTTACATGGGATGGATAGTCTTCTCGACTGTTTCCCCGAGAGGGTGTCCTGATCCTTTACTCCGTGGGGTGTTGGAGTTTTTTTTATCCAAAATCGTCAACTGATGCGCCCGATGCATAATTTCCATTATCACTGCATCCGCTTTCATCTTTGTCTTGACGCCTGTAGAAATTTTCTTCACTTCTTCCTCGTCGATAGCGACCTCGTCCTCGACCATTTCTGCCGCGTCGACTTCTTCCATTTCTGCCGCGTCGACTTCTTCCATTTCCTTTTCGTCCTCTACTTGTGCTGAATTGTGTTTGCTGTGTGTTATTTGCAGGTGCTGATTCGTCATCCGCGTCCTCTTTCTTGTTAGGCTGCCTTTTCACTTGATTAACTTTCAGCGCTTTTGTGTTAGCGTCCTTAGGTTGGAATGCGTTAGCATTGTTTCCGTAATTGTGAGCTCTTGCATTCGATAAATTGAAGATAGCTTCCAGACGCCTAACGATCTCCAACATCTCCGAAAAATTCGTAATTCGTGAAGACGCTAACTGCCTCTGATAAGAAATAGGCATTAATAATATTAGGCTGTTACACACTTGAATTTCTGAAGTATGAGGATCCAAATCTCTCAAAGCATTGTATCTTTCCATAAGAAAACTTTCTAGGCTCATACTCGAACGTGGGTTGAACGGAGTTGATCGCAATCTCGCAAGGCGTGCGCCGGTAGTACTATCCGAATGGTAATACTGCATAAAAGCTCTGCAGAACTGAGCATAAGTATGAAACTGATCTCGTTTGACAAAAACCAAGTTAATACTGAGGCCTTCAATACAAATGAAAATAGGCGTACCCACTGTGACGGGTATTCCAACCATAGTTGCTTCTCTCTCGAATTGAGAAAGGAATGACTTCGCTGTCTTCCCATAAGCCAGAAAACGTAGTAAACTATTTTATTTCGCCTAACTTCTTTGTTAAATTAGGTGAACCTCGCCTGGGCCGTTCTCTACATGATTCTTGCACACGTTTTCGCCTGCGTCCTTCCCTTAACTGGAACTTTCTTCTACGTCTGAATTTTTTGAACTGTGTAACGACGGAATGGTATGGAATGAATCTCCATCAGAGTATCCACTTTCCATAGAACTGCTTTCACTGTCTTCACATCTTTGTCTTGTTTCCCTACAGTCCTGTGGTTGCGGTTCATATGTCCTCTTCGACGTGCTCTGAGTGCCGAGTTACGCTCCGAACAATGTAACACCTCTCTACAATCACGCCTCTGTCAGATTTACTTTTTGCGAATAAACGCCTCCTTGTTCCTCTTCTGGTGTCATATATCCTACTTGCCAAGGCATTTCCGCTAATATCCCTTGACCGCCGCAAGCCATAGTCACCATTGTGCTCCTCCAAATCTGAATCAACGGGAGAATTTCTTCTAACTTGATAGATTTCTTTTACTTGATCTGAATCGTCTCCTCGAGATTCGCTGGCCGGTGATGTGTTCCCAGAACCATTTTCTTGACTTTCTTGTACCGCCACGATTTTTTCTTCAAGTGCGTTTATGCGACGATCGAGAACTCTATTTTTGATGCAACATTCCTCACATGCATTGGTAACTTGTTTCTGCACTTCCATATACTTTTTTCTGCAGTTTCTCTTGAAGCCATCTGCTACAATCTGCATATTTTGTGTTGCGATGTGTAATATTTCCTCTTTCGCTTCACTTATATCTTGCTTGCACTTTGTTTCCAGCTGCTCCTGCTTTTGCTGCATATCTTGGGCTAACTGCAAGCGGGCTTGCTGTTCATTCTTTGCTCTATCTTTGCATAAATCCATCAACACTTTAAACTGCTCAGATAATTCCTTTTGTTCTGTCTTTAATTCCTCAATGTCTTGTTGCTTGAGAGCTGCCATTTCCTTTATCTCATTCAAGTTTTCCTTCATCTCGGACGTATTAACTTGAATTTCATCTATCTTGCGCAACGACGTACTCACCCTGCACCCTACGCAAAGAAGTGTTAGTTTCGTCCTGCATCTTTTGGAAAGAAGTATTTGTTTCGTCCTGCCCCATTCGCAATTCTCGTAAAAAGTTGCTTATTAGCTTAAGCGCCGTGCCTGGGTCTTCTACTGCGGGTGGAACGACTTCAGTCTTGGTATCTTCTTCCTTCTTCATATTCCCAAGCTCCATATTGTTCATCATGGTCACTCAACTTACTCAAAGTCCCGGTAATCGTCTCCAAAGCTTAACTCACACGTTCACTGAATTACTCCACTTTGTCGCTGATCGCATAGACGTAACTCCGTTTGCGTTCCTCGACTTCCTAAATGTGGCTGCGTTTGATTAACCCGATGTCCCTGTTCGGGCTAAGGCCATAGATGTGACTGTCTCTTCCCTGTACGAGGTAACGTCATCAATCGGGTTACGTGACTGGTCGGGTGCCAGGTAACGAATCAATCTTCCCGAAAACCCCGAAATAAATTCCTGAATTTCCGAAAAAACGGCATTCGCTACCAAAATGACGAATACATGTGCCATTATACTGGTATTGTGCTCAATAACTGATTTTATCGGCTGTCATTAACTGTATACTGATACTGAACTATCATGCGTGGAGAAGATCCTATCCTACCATATACTCACGTCGCAACTACTTGGCGCGATAGCTATACAACATGCATGGAAAACTTTGCCGGTTGTTTGACATAGACACATTTATTATATATATTTCAAATCAATTTCAGAACAAAAACTACTCACTACACAGGTAAATAAATCAAAACACTAATATAAAGAGTGCGATTACTTGCATGCACTATGGACTCGATCACATGCAAGAGATCTATCCGTTTGTGTGGTTCGGCTGGTTTCTCATGTGATTTGCCAATTGAAGATACCACACTTTATACGTTGCACTGATTACTTATCCTCTGACGACAAAATATATTACATTGACCCCATCGCTCGCAGGCGACTTGTCACTTCGTCAAGAGGTTACGCAAATTTCTCATGTGTTGGCGCCAAAATGACACTGTATAGCACTCACTACACAAGGAAATTTTTAACTACACGCAAGGGCTATGATATGGCTTTTCTCAACTTCTGCCCTTGTACTATATTCACTGCACACTTCTCTTCTCTACTTGATTAACAACAGGGACTGCTACTGCATTCTTTGTAGTTAAGGAGGGAAATCTATTGTGGGAGCCAACTGATGCTACACACACTCAACACTTTTCCCGCTCTTTCGTTTAATATAATAACGTATGTAAGCGACTTCACTTTAGACTTCAGGAATAACTTTCAGGTTGGGTTGCCTGGTTTGGGCCACTAGTATGCGATGTTGAACTTTACTTTAACGCCTCCAGAAATAAAATGATTAATAATAATGCAAATTGAATAAAGGCGGAAACTCACTTTACATTGGCCTTAATTCGCCGCCCGTGGTTCACAATTACTGGATTAATTAGTTGCACACTGATATAACAAAAATAACATAAATAAGCACTGCTTCTGCTTTCAACTTTGAATATTATTGCACTATGAGAACTTCTTATTGCAGGCAAGAACAATCAACGATTCACTAGCGTACTGGAAGACTGGAACAATAACCAAGAACGTGATGCACTGAACACATTAATTAGGGAGGTGGCGAATGTGTTATGAAGAGAAATCCTACTTTCTTCATAAGTTGCCGGGCGATATTTCTTCCTCAGCCAACTGGCAAAACGATCACTTCTGCTCACTCTATCTTTCCCCAGTTGTGTGTAAATAACTTAGGCACTTCAACGTTTGGTTTCTAAAAATCTTGGCGGGTTGTATCTTTCTCGACTTGCACACTCCATCCGTGCCGTCTTCCTGTCAAGAGCGTTCTGCGTCGTCCCGCGAAAACACTACGCGCGACACTTTTCGTTACTCAACTGTTTTGTTCTCGAACATTCGGAACTCAGTGATGCCAGTTCCGATGTTCGCTCGCCACACGGGAGTTAGTTTTTCGTCGTGGACGATAGTTTATAAGATTGTTTGTGATAAATGTAATTATAAAATGCAAAAATTGTACATACACATTATTCTAATTCACCGTTCAACTACAGGGGGATATAACGGTGCATCCCTTACCGTTATACATCCACGTTGCATAACTTTGTTAGTATGTTATTTCGCAAATCCCTTCAATACTTTTCTTAAGATTGTAGAGAAAATTTATTAGTTCCGCTATTTTCCTGCCAGGGGGCATAAGAATCAGCAGTGCCATACCGAATTTCTTTGCCCTGTCAGTTTTCTTCCCTCACCTCGTCGTCTGAACACAAGCGGATGAACCAAAAAGTCTTCATGCCGCAGGCCTCATGCAATGTTAGTGGATGTATTGTGTCCGGCCTTTCTTCCTTTTCTTTCTTAGCCTACCACTTTTCGTTTCCACCCATCCTGTGGCCCACAAAACCACACACAACAGGAGGAAGGGTCGAAGCAAGTTTATATGCTATATTTATACCTAGCTACAGTTGAACCCTCCATCTTCTTTCCAAAAGAATTAAAAGAACAAGTGAAAATCTCTTCTGTTGTAAAAATTTCCAAATCTTTCGAAAAAAAAAAACGAAAAAAAAACTAGTCCTTGGATGTAAAAATGTTGAGAAACTCTGAGTTAGAAAATAAACCCAGGATCGAGGTAATGCTCGCCGTCTTGTAACCAAGGGGTCCGGCGTTCGATACCCGGTAGGAACAAAAATGTTTAGGAGCCCGTGTTAAGCTGTAGGTCCCGTCCTTAGCAACTCCCTAATAACTATTTGATTCTATGTATATATTGATATGTGATCGAGCCACACATTTTTCCCGCCTGACAGAACTATATACATTATACAGTTTGTTGACTCTTGTCATTCAGAGAGGAACTAATGCATCAGCAATAACATCTAAAATGCGTTGTGTTGAGGTGTCGTTTGAAAGATACTGGCGAGACTGGTTCAAAGCCGCATCATCTCCCCCTCATAGCGATTTTGACTTGACTCGAAACTCAAACAAAATTACTTTGCTAAGTAGCACAACAATGCAAGCTTAGCAAATCACGCCAAAAATTTTGAAATGATCGAATCGAACAGTTTAACAAGAACCAAGGTTGAAATAGTTTTGACAAGACAAGAATGTACTTTTAAATAAAAATAAAAATTATGCACTGGGTGGGAATTGATGTGAAGACCACTGCCACACCAGTCCGATGCTGTAGTCACCAGACCACGGAATCACGCGCTAGTTGGCTTTCCAAGCGCTATGTATGCTTAGTTCATCAGATTCCAAGAGACACCTGTAGTAAAAGGGTGAGAGTTGGCGAAGATAGCTTACGGCAAAACAGTCTTAGCACGTGAAGGTACTTCATCGCACTGAAACCACAGAAGAACTGTCGTGCAACGAAAGAAAATTCAAACCAATAGGTTTGTAAGCTTCCTCGTACAACTGCTTGTTCCAACAAGCTTGAATTAGGTTTATTATAACAACCAGAAAACATTGTTTGCAAACATTATTCTTTTTTGTGTTCTAAATGTTTTCAAATTGTTGCTGAAGTGTTTCTCAAAAGTTGGGCAACATTTGAGAAACATTTAGAAATCATTTAAAAACCAAATTCTGATGTTTTTGGAGAAATACCTAGTCCATACATGGAAACTTTTTCTCTCTCTCTCTTGTATATTTTCAATGTGGACTTTTTTCTAGATAATTATATTATTTACATAACTTACGTTTACAATTATAAGTAGTCTGAACAGTAGCAGCGTAACTGTTCTTCAGACATCGCCGTTTAGGGTGAAATAGTAATCTGTATAACTATAATGTAAAATGTTTCATGGCTATTATAATACACACAGTGTAACACATAACCCAAAATTGCATTGCTTTGATAAATAGATCAAACCCGCAATAGAAAACAAACCATCAAGCTTTATCCTAAAAAAATGTACAAAACATAAAGGTTACACTAATAAATAAAGTATAAATAAGGTTTCAACCGTGGACTACTAACTCAGGAATAAGCGTCAGTAGACGTATAGTTTGGATATGGCATGACAGTAACTAACACCGAAGTTCGACCTAGCTCTTCGCGGTTCTGGCTTTATATGTGTTAGAACATGGTAAAATAAAGAAGAAATAGCAAATGCGCATTTAATTTACCAGAAACTGAATTTCGCGGGTAAGCTTGTGGTATATGCTCTATAGAAAGAAAATGATGTCAGCAAAGGTGATAATTTTCTTCAAATCTAACTCACTCTTGTCATAATGTTTCAATTTCTCCCTCAAAATGAGGACTTAGCTTCGCCGTCATCCTCACTCTCATTTTGCAACTTTGACCTCCTCCGCACACTCATGTAACAAGTTCACCCTCGCGCTGCAAATTTGACATCACCCTAATCACTCTAATTTAGCAAACTTTGACCTCATCCGCACACTCATGTAACAATTTGCCCCTCGCGCTGCAAATTTGATCTCACCCTAATGAACACCCGGTCTCACGCTGTAACTTTTTTCTTCACTCTCACGTTGTAACATTGGTCTCATCATTACACTCAGAGAGGTGAAGGTAAGGTCTGTCCTCGCTCGTGAAGTTGAATAACTATGAAATAAAAGACTGGATATTAGTATACATTCTCATCGTGGACTTGTGCTATGCCGATATGTATGCTTCTACTTCTGAAACTGAAGACCTCGGGGTGGTCGAGGTCGGGGCAGGCGAGTCAGTTAGTGCGCTAATCCATTGACTCCAAGATCGTGGGTTCAAATCCTGCTCTGGGAATGGATGTTTGTGTTTTTGATTTTAACTTAGTTCTAAGAGTATCAGTCTACACAGGTAAATCAAGGAATATCAGTGGAGCCCATTTAGGCAGGAAAAATAACAAAAGTAGATTAGCGCGTTCACTTCCTGTGCATGTAGTCACGGGTTCAATTCCCGTTGAAGCCCATTTAACTAAGTGGTTCGGAGCAGGGCTTGAAATGAAAATTTTCCAGAAAAGGAACTTTTTACCTTTGTTATGGCATTGTCTTTCTTTGTCTGTGATTACTGTATTGACGAGACGAAACAGGAAAGTTCCAGATATTCACGAACTAGAACGGCGTTCGGGTCTGCTCCAGTCCATTTCGATCCGTGGTTCGGAGCCAACTTTACCAAAAACTGTAGGTCCCATCCTTAGAAACTCACAGCTCGTTTAGGACGTTAATAACAATTGAATCCAATACACAGTCTGAAAAATATGACTTCATAGCACAAATCATTATCATCACCAGTGTTTTACCAAAAGCATCAGGTCTTTCAGGGGACGTAAGCTAAGCCATCGCTATTCACCCCCATCTTGTGCCTTACTTTTTATCTCAGCATATGATTTATCTTCCTACTGTCAAGGAGTTTGATTCTTCCTCGTTTCTTCAAGCATCCTTCAGTATACAATCTCTTCGCAATCAATGTCATAATCAGTTTCTTCTTTATTGTATCCAGTATTGTTCGTCTCTCGCCTACTCTCTTCAGCACTTGCGCATCTTCTGTGCCCAGCTATATTTTTCTTCTTCTCCATGTCCACATTTCAAAGGCTTCCAAATTTCTCTCTTCCTTGTTTTGTAAAATCCACATTTCTACTCCATACAACACACTCAGTCCCACCAGGCAAATGCCATTAGTCCCTACTAACTAGACCCTGGCCGACTACCAGATCTGAAACGAGTCACCCGGTCAAGTTTTGGACCGGGCTGTGACCCGGTTTTAGCTCTAGCCCTAAGGCCATAAATAAAATTTAATTCAATTCCATACAGCATAATACTTCACACCAGTGCCGTAGTGAGGGTGAGGTGAGTAAAACACCTGCCTCAGGTGCCGAAACTGAGTGGGGAGGTGAAAATCGGGAGCGTCGAAAACTATTATATAAAATAAAAATCTTCAAATGTATTAAGCGCCGAAATAAAAATTTGGCAGATTTAAAAAAAAGTTCGTTATCATTCGCACAGACAATTTGAGTTTTAATAATATTTTTTTTTCCTTAAAATTTATAAAAAAAAAAAAAATAATGCATGCGCATTATTACGGCCTGTACAATATATTAAAATTAAAGTAAATAAAATTCCAATAAAAACGGGCGGAGGGGACTACATTTTATACATATGCCTTGGGCACGGAATACCTCACAATTGCTCTGTTTTATCTCTTCCTACACTCTCCCACTCTTTGAGTCTTCGTTCATTATCTGCAGACGAGATTCTTCTTAGTTCATCTAAATTATACCAATAGAAAAGAACGATTGTCACCAACCTTCCGTCTAGAAAAGGCTGAGTGAAAAAAGCAAGAATCCTAAGTTACAATGTTCCATTTCTTTTACCAGATGTCATAAAGACTAGCTTGAGATGATGTTATGCGATTTTCCATGTAAAACTCAACTGCTTTTTGCGAATAAACATACATGTACGTACATTTGTAATTTATAACGCATGCAACTGAGATTTGGCGAAGTGGATCTATAAGTACTGTAGAGCGAAGACTATCAGATTTAAACTATCAGACTATTGAATTCTTAAAAGACTATCAGATTTAAACAAGACAACACTTCGCAACCTATTTTTGAATTGAATTGATATTGCCTTTATTCAAGCGAGCGAGGTTCAGTCTATAGCTGTTTTACCACCTAACCATTGTCAAAAATAATACAAAATACACTTAATGAGAGAGAAAATGAAATGAAATCTAGAATAGGAATAGTCATACGCCGAAATATTAATGTGGCACAAATTGAATAAATGAAATCAAAACATAATTAAAAATAGAAATATCATAAGATGTAATCGTACGCTTATTGGCTTCAATTTTAATGAGTGAATCATTTAATGATGAACGAATATTGTTACCACCACCACAACTACCGAGATTTGTTGGTACTACCCGGAATTTCCACAGTGCCACTCTACGACGTGGATAAGTAAATACATAGGAAACCTGATAAATTTAATTACAAACTAGGATCTTGTAGTTGTACAGTTATATCCTACCTCTGTGGACATTGGATAGTTTTCTTCTGTCTGGGAGCTACCAAAGCTAACTAGAATCTGGACTGAGCTTGTAGTTAGACATAAGAGCAGTTTCTTGTGAGGCATGAACAACGAAGTAGCTTTGTCCTCAGAAATTAAATCTGGAATATGTGCCCCGCTAGCCTAGTGGTTACCTTCTCTTACTGCTGATGGTGTGGTTCCGGGTTCAATTCCCGGCTCTTGTAACGGTATTTTTCCAAAGCGAGAGGGTCTATTTTTCCAAGCAGTGCCCACTGTACATTTTCGAAACGCACTAAGGTCTAGCAAACAAGCATAAAACAAACATAAGAATGAATAATCGCGTGAGTATATCGAGACCTAAGTTCGTTTGTAAAAGATGGCGGAAGAAGCGATAATGCTAAATACTGACATTTCTTTGAAGTAAAAATATTTCAATAGGTCAGCTAGGCCTGAGTGCGTTTGTAAAAGAAGACACTAATGTTTAATATTGATATTTTTGCTCAGAAGTAAAACCATTTAATTGGTTCAGCTAGGGCTAAGTGCGTTTGAAAGAGAAGGCGAAAAGGTTTAATAGTGGGAGTAAAACTATTTTAATAGTTCAGCTAAATTACGTAAGTGTGTTTGTAAAAGAAGGCAATAATGTTTAATACTGATATTTTTTTGAAGGGTAAACATTTTAATAGTTCAGCTAGGCCTAAGTGCGTTAATAAAAGAAGGCGAAAAGGTTTAATACTCATATTTCTTTGAAGTTCAGATAGGCCTAAGTGCGTTTGTAAAAGAAGGCGAAAAGGTTTAATACTCATATTTCTTTGAAGTGAAAATATTTTAATAGTTCAGTTAGGCCTAAGTGCGTTTGTGAAAGATGATGGAGGAAGGCAATAATATTTAATGCTGATATTTCTGTGAAGTAACAATATTTTAATATGTAACTTATGGCCTTTTGGTTGGTACTGCCATAATTTTTAATAATAAGTTAATTTCAAATAACCGCTACATACAGGAATCTTACACGCTAATCGTAACGAGGGATATTGGGCTTCCATGACACTTGTAATTTGTGTAATTTTGTAAGTCAGGAATAATGTACGAAATTAACTGATGAATCATGAGGAACGGTAGTTCTTCGAGTGATGCTCACAAATGAGACTGTTAGCGGCACTCACATGTATACAACTAATTTCGGATCTAGCGAACTGTAAGCCCGATTTTGATGCTTGAACTTACATTTGAAAGTTCTTTGCCATACTAAGACACATAAAAAAAATAGGTCGGTAGGACCTCCCTGGGATCCCCTAGGGCGGTGCGAAAAAAAAAGATTTCACATTTTTGATAATAACACTGACTCCAAACCATATCGGCGGCCGAAACTTGCGGAATCGTAATCTACGCTTCAGTACCTTTCAAACGGTGTATCACACGTCAAAATCGGTGAAGGGAATTAAAAGTTATGACCTTTTTAACAGAATCACAGAATTTTCACAAATGATCGAAAAGTTTGTCTTTCATTGTGTGTGTTTTTGCTTTAGCCCCAAATGGTTGGTACCAGGCGATTTTGGGGGTCAATTACGGGACCCGTAGGGATAAAAATAATGCTTATTTTTTTTAAATAGGAGTTAATGTTTTCGAGATATGGAACCTACTATGGTCCAAAATCGACCTTTTGTATGAAGACTATGCACTTTTTTTAAAAAAGAAATAGGCCGCCTTACAAAATAAGTGATATTAGTATAAAAAACCCTTCGGGATAAAGGGGTGACAGACGCAAGTAACGCAAGAATTCTACAAAAGAAGTGATATCCATTTTGCAAGTGAGTTTTTTGTCACTGTGGCGGAAGGGAGGATACTACGTCTCTTAATTTTATTACAAAGAAAACGCTTCCTCCATAGTGACACAAAGAAACTCACTTGCAAAATAGATATGAGTTCTTTTGTGAGTAGAGTACTTGTGTCACTCTGCCCTTTACCCCGAAGGGTTTTTTATACTGATAAGACATATATTGCGAATGTTGGGTAAAGTTTACTTCAGGTAGCCCAGAATTTAATGTTTTCAACGTGTGTGAGAGTGTTGAAACTCAACATATAGCACAATTTCGAGTCATGGAAATGTGAAAATATACGAAAAAGGAGAAGCTTCCGCTTTCAGTCTGAGAACAGGCTTGAGTGTTGACAGCGATGTGTATCGCGTTGAGGCCTAAAGAGAAAAAGAAACCGGACTCTTCCTAATCCGTATTAGCTTGCTCGACAGTTTGTCCGTGTTTTTTTTTTAGCAAAATACGTAACAATCATAACACGAAATGATGTCATTACTATTGATATTAAAGAGTGAAAAGTATGTGACCGGACCGGGGATCGAACCCGGGACCTTTGGGTTTTACTATTTCTTCGCATTCCGCCATGTTTGCATATGATGAACAACTCTAGTACGTGTTTAAATAATAATGACACATGTTTGATTTCTGGCTGTCGCTATGTGAGTTTTTTTGCAAGTAATGCGTGGTACAAAGCGTACACACACAACTCAATAGCTAGGAGAAGTTGGAGAAGCTAAAGCGAACTTTATCCGAAAATTCTTTTGTATACTATAAATAAGATGTTAAATTGTTCCAGATTATAGTTTGTCTCCATAATGGTGCTCTGGTCTGGTAACCCTTCGAGTGTGTGCCATAATTTTTTCGATTGTGGTGTCTTGATAGCTTAAAACTGGGGCAAAACCTGATTTTGTAAATACGATAAGATGCTTCGAGGAGGTAAGATTAGGCAACAAATCCAGTTTTGGGAAGCACAGCAAAGAAAATAACTTGTCCAACCTACACATAGCATTTTAAAAAATGTTCTTGCGTACAAAACACTCATAACTGCGAACAAATCCAACTTAGGATAAAAGTGGCGGAATACGAAGAAATTGCATTGGGATCATTTCATGTTATGAATGTCACTTATTTTGCTTAAAAACACGGACAAATTGTCGAACAAGCGAAGAAGGATTAGAAGAAGCTACTAAATAGTCTCACTTTTCATCGTTGTTTTCTTATTTCACATTACCATAACTTTGCGTTTCAACACTCCCACACTGGTTGGAAACATTTATTTTTTAATTTATTTATTTATTTTTTTTGGATATACCTAAAGTGAACCATGTCCAACTTTCGCAGTAAATTCATCAGTTCATTTCGTAAAGTATTCTTGAATTATAACATTAAACAAATTTCAGTTACAAGAGTCATGGAAGTCCAATATTTCTTAATACGGTTGACTGGTATGATTCCTGTACGTAGCGGCTGTTTGACATTAGCTCCTCCTTCAAACTACCAGTAACAACCAAAAGGCCGTAATATTCGTATTACAATATGTTTACTTCAAAGAAATATCAGTATCAAATATTATCGCGTTACCCCGGGATCTTTTACAAACGCACTTGGGCCTAGCTGAACTATTAAAATATATTTACTTCAATGAAATAACAGTATTTAGAATTATCTCTTCTTCCGCAGTCTTTTACAAACGCACTTAGGGCTAGCAGAACTCAGGCTATTATACATTCTTTTGTTTCGTGCAGTTTTGCCAGTTTCGTAGATAGATAGAATAGATAGAAAAGGGGGAATAAGCAGGGCCCCCGAAAGTCCCACCCTGCTGAGTGACCTCTCTCCAACTTCTACCGAGGTCTCCGCATGCAATTAGTAAGGATCAGAGGTATTCTAGGGTTTCTATCCGAAGCCATTTACCACTAAATCAGGAATAGTGAAAGAAGGTGAAAAGAGGCAAAAGCTGACTTTTAGAGAGGGGAAAAAAACCGGTGCTTGTTTGCTAGAGTGTATTGCGTTCGGAAAATATGCGTGCCCACCCAGCATCGTGATGCAGTTGGGGAGCTGCTGTGAATGAAAGACAGTGGCGGTCACAGTTAAGAACTTCGACTCTCCTTTACCTACATGTCTGGTCAACGTGGGAGCAGTAGATCAACTCCTCCCTCCGGGAGACTGTTCCATACGAGAACACACAGATATATAATTTACAGAAGTTTCTTCTATATTTCGAATTATTAAATGTTCATATTCATGATAAGAGAAAGAAGCGACGCACGCGTGTATATATAGATTAGAAAAATGTTTTCTTACATATTTACCTGTTCATATATTTCTTCCAATGATAATTGGAAATTTTATTTGTCAGTTATTGTAGTACGTCGTACGTTGGTATTCCTTGCAAGACCTTACGCTCTTCCAGACGAAGTTCTGCGGTTTCTTCGCGAGCAAATACCATGTGTTCGGGGTGACCACCTTATAATAATGTAGGCACAAGTTTTTCTTTCCACTAATTTGAGTAAATGCAGTTCATCCCAATGTGGCCAGTTCCCTGTCACAAAATATCAAGCCTCCTGTCATTCCTATATCTCCCATCTTGACCTTTCCTCCACCTCTTCCGTTTAAGGTGGTTTCCACTGCCTCTACCACATGATGTTGATCATGGTTTTCAACTGCTTGGTATCATCTGCGTTAACTCCAAGGATACTCCATATCATTTCCATTATTCCCTTTTATCAGTCAGTATTTGGCCGAAAGTTTTCTGACTTGTAAAACCATTGGCAGAGTCGCGGTTACGACTTCGAGGGTTTCCGTTGATGTTGTTCGGAACACACCTGTTAGTCTCAGCAGCAACTGTCTTTATGCTTCGTTCATGGTCTTTGATTGTATCACATCCGTCATGCGATGTCTCCAAGCGCTCGTACTTAGACTGCAATTAAACGAATAATGATGTTGTGGTAAAGTCTATTATTTTCATTGGCACTTTTAAGTTCCTTTGAGCAAGTGTTATAATTTTGTTTAATGTGTAAAGTTTTCTGGTCTTTTAATTAATTTATTATTATCTTTGGCCCCAGTGTAAATAACATAAACATAATGAGTATAAATAACATAACAGTGATTCCCTTTAAATAACATAAATAATGTTTTATCTACTGAGATTGCCAATTTGTTGCTGCTGCAACACGACGCCACTTTATCCATAATTTTATTTACTTTGATATTTCCAATTCAGCACTGTTTTTTCCAGTTACCAGTACTGCCAGGTCGTCCGCATATCCTACCACTATTGAAGTCTCGGTCATATTGTCCAGTTCTTCTAAACATGGTTGAAAGGCGATGTCCTAGAAGATCGATCGAGAGATCTTCTTTTAGACCCTGGGGTCGTCCCTTTGTCGTTTGTTGGTGTTCGCCGCCGATGTGTTCTTAATAACTGTCTTTGAAATGGTATTTTTATTAGCATCCATAATTTGGGATGTAAGTCTCATTTTTTTAGACTCTCCATCAGCGCCGACCACCAGAGATTATCAAAAAGCCAGTAATATCGAAGAATATTGCTACAGTGTATTTAATTTCCGTTGGCTTAATTATATTCCTTTTGTCACAGAAAACGTTGATTGCGTCCTCTGTAGACCTATTTATTCTAAATCCAAATTCCAAGTGACAGTTTTGTATTTAGGTTCTTAGCTTTTGGATTTTAGTGAATAGAACCTTTAAAAAAAAATACTGATCACGTTAAGCAAATAAATAGGTCTATAAAATCTAGGATTACTCCTACCTTCAACGTGCTCTTCGAGTAATATTATTAAATGACCGCTTTCCAAGGCACCGGAAATTGCTTTGATTTAAGCATTCTTTGAATAATTTTGCAAGGTAGGGTCAATCGATTTTTTTGTATATTTCATTTTTATTCCTGTCTGGGCCCGGGGTTTTATTTTACACATACGTAAAATGTTTTCCAAGGACTTCCAAGAATGTTGCTCGCTGTCGGATAAACACGTAATCCTGTAATTAGAAACAGAAAAAAAAAAAAACTGTTAAGCCGCTCAAAGACGTGTTTTTTTTTATCGACAAAATACGGTCCTTTGACGGTTGTCATTGAGAGGGAAAGATAATTTCCCACTGGGAAGATAAAATGAAACTTAGAGGCAAGAGTAAAGCTATAAAAATGGAGAAAATTTCGGATCCCTCCACACTCTTACAAATAAATCCTTGCACGGCATGAGTTTTGAACATAAAGGAAGTTCTAAGAATAGTGTAATGCGTAAAGCCTAATAGTGATGATGAGTAAAGTACAGTTTATCCTATTCGTACTTAATAAAAACCTAAAGCTAAGTATGGACATTTCTGGTGTATTGTTGAGTTAGTGTGTAATAGTTCATGACTAGAGCGCGGATTCTTAGGTTTTAACCAATTTTAGTCCTTACTTGCCAACACCACTACTGTAACATATATTTTCGTTTCAGTCATTTCTTAATCAAATGTACGAATCCTGTAGATCATATAAGGTCTAAAATGAGTAAAGAACCTAAAAATGACTAGATTGAATATTTCAGAAAAGAAAGTTTGGATTAATATATGAAATTCCTACTGTTAGTAGAAAAACGTGCACGAATGTGCATTTCTTTTCAACTTTCTTATTTTGCTGTTTTCTTGTTTTCTTTCGGCCTCAGCCAAAGTTGTCTAAAGACCTTAAATAAAATGTAATTCTTGTTTTCGTTGGGCATGTGGAAGTCTTGCAGAATTTGTGGATAGTAGCTATGTACAGCGAAGCTGGTAATTGCGTGGTGAGTAGTACATTGTCTGCGTTAACAAAGTAAAACTATTGATTTTAACACAGCTTAAAAATGAACGACGTTAAAAAGAAATTTAATTATTGTTGTAAACCAACTTATTACGGTTTAAGGTTTAATGTAAAAAAAAAAGACATTGCAATTCATGTTTATTATAGAGAGGTGGATATTTGTGAATGCTTCTCCAAGTTTTTATTGTGTATGGCAATCTTTAACTGAATATTGAGAAAATGGGACCTTTAATTTTTTTTTTACAAAAAATAAGAAAAACTCATCTTAGCTTGTGTGTTCAGTAAATCGTTAACATATCAAGGAAAATGTGCTTGGAGTTGGAATTTATTTGCTACGTATTTAATTTTAATGCAATTATTTGTCAGTTTAATACATGTATGGTAGGAAAAAAATCCTAAAATGGGCTAAACCAACCCTTTCTAAAGCCTGAAACGATGTTTATAAAATCTAAAAAAATCCAGGCCCTAGTTATGACATATGGGGCAGAATGAATCTTGAGAAGCACCAAACGCCGAATGTATAATCTATGGTATATCAGTCGACAGCATTTCTCTCAGTATGGTATATACATGAAGGGACAAACGAAATTAATCGTTGGTTTGGAACTCACAATTTCTAATAAATAGTAAACCAATAATAGCAAAATTATAATAATAGCAAAATTAGACAGCGGCTCAGTTGATCTAATTGGAGTCTCACACTAACTAATAAGCTTGGTGTCAGGTTTAATCGCTTAAAAACTAAAAGATTATATGGAGTATACAATCTGTCTATTCAAATACTAGGTTCAGTTTTTGGCAGTCGCCGTTCGTTTTGTAAGACACGCATAAACACGTAAACCTGGGCAATTTGGGCAATCGAGTTGTACCAGTAGTGGGAAGATCTACATTCGATGCATTCTGGCCAATGACTTTCATTCAGTGTGGAGCATCTAAATTAATTATTTAATTAATTAAAAAAAAAAACAACAACAAC
>JAGDQP010019846.1:410-34237 GCA_022664845.1 Lepisma saccharinum | reverse complement strand
ACTGCGCCCCATGATGCAGATATTCCCTCATACTCCAGAGCGCTGCGTCCAAATGGGGGGAACTTCCACATTCTGCCTGTATAACATGTTTCTGGCAGTGCTAACGTTTGTGACGAGTAAAACTTGGTGGGACACGCAGGAGTATTGGAAGTTGGCGCGAGGAGCTAGGCTCATCCATATTCCATTTCACCACTTTTTAAGGTCGAAGGAGTTGACTGGACATTTTGCACCTCTGGTGCTTTTGCTCGTATTTCGCAGCTTTTTACACTTGTGTAATTTATATGTTCGCTTCGCCTCATTGGGGCGCTGGCCCCAGAATTCCAAGATGGGCTCGCTGGGGCGCACCCCTTTATCGCAATCAGGCTCCCGTTGGGAACTGCACCCTACTAGGGGAAACGAGCCGAATTTATTCTAACCTACTCGTAATGGTACACCTTCATACCAAATTTCGTTTCTGTAGCTTCAGTCGTTATAAAGTGGGGCTTAGGCAGGCATTTTGGATAAAAGATGGACACATTTTTAACGTTTTCTTATATTTTCGTGACATACTCGTGATGATACACTGTCATACCAAATTTCATTTCTCTATCTCGAACGATGTGAAAAATGGTATTTCAGCTGCCATTTTGAATCAAAGATGGTGAATTTTTTAAAACGTTGTTATGTTTTCCTAAACTACTCTTGATAATACATCATTATGTCAAATTTCGTATCTCTGGCTCAAGCAGTATGGAAAATGGATTTATGACGTCCGCCATTTTGGATCCAAGATGGCGTCTTTAGAGATATTTTGTAATATTTTCACAATCTACTAATAATGTACTGTCAAACTAAATTTCGTTATTCTAGCGGCAGCCGTTTAGGCTGTGTATTCTTTAAAATGTTAGGGTTGGCGGCCATTTTTAATCCAAGATAGCGACTTTTTCAAAATTTTAAAAAGTTTTCTTAATTTGCTATCAATGATGTGGTTTCATATCAAATTTCATTGTTCTAGCTTTAGTCGTTTAGGCTGTGTATTCTTTGAAATTTTAGGTTTAGCGGCCATTTTGAATCCAAGATGGCGACCTTTTCAAAATGTCGGAATTTTTCCTTTATCTACTTATCATCCTCTACCTTCATACCAAATTTCATGTTTCTAGCTTACTCCAAACACCCTAAACAATATGATGAGTGAGTGAGTGAGTCAGTTAGCCTATAATGTGCAATTTCAGGGGTCCATAACTAGAACATAGTTTGAGATACGAATATGAAATTTTGCACATCTGCACACATTTATCATATCTCCTTAACGGCAAAAGCTCATATTCCTATCTTTAACATCTTTTTTTTTACGGGGCCCCCAAATCGTCGATTTTGCCATAAACTCTTGTTCCTGTATAACATGCTTCTGGCAGTGCTGACGTTTTCTGACGTGAAGAACTTGGCTCATGCACTGCCGTGCATGTTGATAATAAGAGCAGGAAATTTCATGTTGCTATATCGTTTTTGAGTGGTGATTTTTCAATGCTCATCCGTTAATCTTATGAATGCTAGATATCAATGCTTTAGGTTGTATTGTTTTAAGTATGTTTAATGTGTATTAATTATATTTTCTATATACAAGTTCAGGGAGTAGTAAGAGAGAAAAAAGGAGTACTCCGATCACGTATTAAAGAGAGAATTTGTTAAAGATGTTGCTCATTATGCGTGTTGAACTTTGAAAAAAAAAAAAAATAGGTGCACCGGTGTTTGTGTTGTATGGTACTCAATCCAAAACTGAATACTTGATAAACGGAAGCCTTTGTATACCATATATGTTTAAGAGGTTAGAGAATATTTGCATTATTGGGTAGTATTCACAATAAATGTATGAGTAGTGAACAAAGTAAACCTACCCAGTGAAGATACTCTTTCTCCGTAAATGCTAGTGTGAGACAACGCACTTATTGTATTGATTTTCGATATTTTCTTAGTATTCATTTCATTCCTCTTGGTTAATAAGAATAAAGTTTCTCGAGGAAAAATATTTTGGTGTATATTCCATAATAGTGTCAGTGGACAAAAAATTATACATCATTTTAAAAGTCAGTGAATACGTTTCTTTGCATACAGTGTTAAGTGAAAATATTTTATTTTCTTGATAATTCGCGCAAAAAATGATAATACGGTGCGGAATATTCAGTACCGTTCTGCATTTTTCTCACTGCACGTATTTTATAGAGGAACTTGGGACATTATCGCGTCACCGTTCCAGTACCCAGTCCTCTCCAAACATTTTATTTTCGCACTATATCGTCCAGCGAAGTACAGGTACGAGTTTTGGGTGCTCATCACACCTCGCTCGTGCTATTGTTTTTCCTTCGGATCCTCCCACGGCGCCTTCATCTCGAGGGAAGTGGGGCGTAAGGGCGTCTCAGGGGATAATTGATAGCGGAAGTAAATAACCAGTGGTTCGATTAAAGTCATCTTTTGATCCATCGAAAGACGTGCTTGAACTGGGAACGTGTTATGTTAATGTCAATCCGAACCCAGGTGATTGTTTTAATGGTGAACGGAACCCAATGGTTACATTAATGGTGGTCAACCCGGGGGGCTATTATAAAGATCCCTGGCTATATTAACGGTGAGGGACGAACCGCCCGATGGTAATATTAATGGTGTTGAACCAGATAAAGGTTATAAAAAAAACTAACAAAATACCGTCTCCGTAACTGGCTTGGAGACAAATCATTTTTGTAACATTAAGAACAATAACTCACGATCCTGAAAGTGTGGTAAATTTAAAAACAATTTACGACAACAAATCAGTTAACAAAACTAGGGGCAATACGGGGCTATTTCTACTATAATCAAGTCGTATGAAAATATGACCACAGGCCTACAAAAGTGTACTTTCTTCTGAAATTGAATGTAAATAAGTAACTTAAATTTCTATTTTGAAAAGAAAAAGTCCATATTCTAATACACACGCACAATCAATAGTCCAGTGGAGACGTGAACTTCGCCACGGAACTCCAATCATGCGGGATAAAAAAACAAAGACTTTTGCAATTTGTTTCTGAAAGACGGAAGTTCCTTCCAGAAAGAAATGCATTGTTTTATTATTTACTTAACACGTAACATTGTCATTGACTTCAATAAGAACGTCCTGTCAATGCTGAAAGTACATTTTTGCCTATCTGTGTTGACGTAGCATGGGAACGGAAGATGACGCTTGCTGATGGAAGACGAAGCAAGGTCACAGCTGGTCTGACGTATACTTCATTGAAAGAAAGCATCTCCTGTTGTACCTTTACATCACAGTAAAATACTACAAAACTAATCATCGAGACTTTAGGAAAAGCAAAGGCCGGTGAAGTACAAATCATGAATATTCTCGAAACATAATTCATACGAAATATATCACAAACATGCGTTGAGATTACCTTTATCTGTCAGAAGTAGATACGAAGTAATTCGGCTTGGAGATAGTCGTGCACAACCTTTTCGGAATTCTTTGCCGTAGACCGGGATGACTAGCAATTTCTTGTACAGTGGCTCAGACTGGGTGAAAGCTATGCTCGGATTCCTATTGTGTCTGTAACTCGAATATGGACGTGATCTGTGTTGGGGTCTCCTTTGTGGGAGGCCATGAGGATTGTTCTCGTTTATAAGCAATAACACTGTTATGTAAGAGATAAAAGGGCGGTTCAAAACAAAATAAACGCGGTTAAAATAACAAATCAAAACTTGGTTTATTTCACGGCAAGAAAGGGGAGAAATGAACGTAAGCTCAAAAACTAAAGTGAATCTAATGTACAAATATTTTAATCTGAAGGATTAAACCGTAATCTCAAACCGGGAACCTCAAATGTTCCTGCCACAGTTCAAAGTTATAGATTTCGTAGATAACGGTAAAGACCGACATGTCAAAATCCTGGCGCAACTTTCGAACTCGAGATACTAATTATTATCACTCTATTCCAGTGGCGTATCCTGACTTTTGAGGTTGGGCATGCAATGCTACTACTAGTACTACTACTATTATTATTATTATTATTATTATTATTATTATTATTATTATTATTATTATTGTTGTTGTTATTATTATTATTATTAATTGCTCTTTACAAACTTGGAATTCCCTCTTTCTTACTGTCATAGACCTCGAGTAACGAAGTTCCACACATGGTAGTTTCACAGGTGATTTACAAGTGTTTCAATCGCATGCCAGTTTTCAATAATGAGCTCATGAAAAAAAAGGAACGGAAATGGTGATAATTTCTTCTACTTTTGGTGGTAAATTATATTTCCCTACAGAAAAAAGAATAGGATGGCGCGGCAGGACATAGAATAACAAGACATAGAGAGCAAGAAAGAATTTGGAACAAGAAAAAATTGATCGTCTGTTGCTGCTCACGAAAATTACAGCTGCCACTAAGGAGGAAGTAATTAAGTTACTTCATCACTTTTATCCTTTTCTAGATGAAAGGCGAAAATAGGAAGTATCCTCAGTAAAGTCAAGAAAATATGAGTATATAACACATTTAGAAGTTTATCTAGTGATTTTTCTGGAAATACAAAAATCTACATATATTCCACACAGAATTGCACTCCACGTGAATTACACACTACAAACATTTTGTGGAATTCCACATGCATTGACAGCGCTACAACACACACTCTTTCATAAAGATGGCAACTATGCTGAATGCAACTTTTAGCGGTGCATGCGTTTTGGATTTCTCCCGCGCCTTTCAACCAATAAAACACACGTTCACAGGCAAGCGGACGACAAAGATCTTGAGTAGACGCCCAGATAGATAGCCGAGAATACTGCAGCGCCACACGTGAACAGTTTACTAAACTACTTACCGCCTGTTTTCGTATTACGCGTTCTGGTCTAGGATATCAGGTGAAGCTTCGTTATTTCTCAAAATCTTTTCTGATTTCTCCATGGAAAATAATAAAATAAATAAACTAGAATCCGAAGGCATGCAATGCATGCCTTGCATTCATGGAGAATACGCCGCTGCTCTATTCCTAATCGAATCAGAGGAGTTGGGGGGGGGGGAATGTTAGAATTTGTATTTTAATTTAGATTTTTTTTTAAATAATGAAGTTTGTAAACCTGAAGTCATTGGGGCCTATGCAGAGCAATGTCTACACTACTTTTTGGGGATTATCTTTTCATAAATCATGTTAGTCCAAGGTATATTAGTAAAGATGATGATCAAAGTGACAATATTTCCGGAAAATCCTCAGTCATATCCTATTATTTCTTCCCATCAACAAAGGGGGCTTTGCGGTATACAGAGGAGATCAGACTTTCGGGATTTCCAATAACAAAGATTGGCTAATTCTTTGTTATGCACTGTTCCTAATCGTTAGTAGATGTAAAATTGTGCATAACATTTGGATGGGCCTCAGGTTCGATTGTGGGGTAGGTGATTCTGACTCGTTAAATTCATATAGTCCGGGTACTAAGCTTAACAGCGTTAGAGCAGGCTCCTACAATGCGAGCAGACAACCAAAATGCAATGTCAAATTGATGGATGGGAGGCCTAAGGTGTCATTAAGGCGTACTTATTTGCCAAATTCATAATCTTTGAGCTAAAAACATGATCGAGCTAACGAAAATATAAACCTTGGAAAGACACTGGCTTGTCTTAACTCGGGTTGGGGGAAGGGGCTGTTGATATAATCCTTTTGTCCAAACTATAAAAAACAACAACAAAAAACTCTACACTTTAAAATAAAAACTTTTCTGTGTTATTACCGAATAAACCTCTAAGAACAAATCAACCGGGGAATTCTTTGTTAATTGTCTCATACTACGATCAGTCGGTAATCGGTATAGCCCCCGTTTACGGTAATCTTTATTCCTAAATTTGGAGAAACAACGCCGTCTGGTGGGGTTTAACCCAATACACATTGATGTGTTCTTAATTTGTCTTGTTTGTCCTGAAGTTGACTGCAAAATAGGGCTGCAAATCTTCTGTAGGGGTAGCTTGGTCTGCTAACACACTCATAGGTCGTTCGGTATATTCATCTTGGTTGGAGTTATCGGGCAAGCTCAAGGGTTCTGGTGTTGGTGGCCGAGACGTCCGGGTCCTGCCAACCGTGACTATCGGTACGGGTCCCAGTTTTACTTTCGGCATTTCGGGAAATGATATCAAGAAGTCATTTAATGTGGGCGAAGTTTTAGTTTTTTCAGCTACGGCCTAAGTCTGCCGTCCTGGTCTAGTGGTCGTGGGCACTTGGGCTGCCTGTCCAAAGGTTTGACAAGTATTAAGTGACTGTTTAATGCCGGGAGCTTAGCACAGTAACTGGTTTGAATTCTCATATTGAAGATTTTGCTGTAAATTTCGCTGAAGGTTGGCCTGACTCGATTTAAAATTCGACTTAAAGTGATTGTTCTGTCCGGTGGCGAAATTTGTTGCACATGCTTCGAAGTAAACTGCGTATCAAGTATGGTTCATGTGGGGACCTGATAACTCGAAAGCAATGGCGAAACGAGTGGTTATTAATAAAAATGTCAACGGTTCCAATTTCCTTTGGAACAACAGGTTCACCACTAAGACCTGTGATTTCATTGTGAAATTTTGATCTTTTCGCATCACATGGGATTAATCGATAACCCAAAATACTAATTTGGCTCGCGGTATTGACTATTGAGATTCCCTGCTTCTTAGCAATACGGGTGTCTACAAAATACAGTCCGTCTTGTTGAATCAATGGTACCGTAAACTGCATTGCGGCGCTAGCCTGCGTGCCGGACTGACGTGGAGCAGTCATCAAGGATGAAAATCGGGTACTGCGTTGCCTGCCGTTTGTATTTTCTTTACAATCTCGTGCATAATGATTGAGACCATTACAAGAAAAACAAACTATGGGGTCCACTTGGAACTTATGTTCGTTATTATGTATACCATGCCTGTGTTTGTTTGGAGAAAAGTGGTCTTGAGAAGCCTGACGGTGATTTTGTTCCCTGTGATCATTGTGTTTCCGACGGGAATAGTTACGATTATTCCTGGATTGATTGTCCGTTGTGTTCGTTCCTAAGGTCGAATCTGCTAAACACTGAACTAGGGAAGTAAATCGGGAATGTAAATTTTCCATTTCTATAGTTCTAACGGGATGTCGGGAGGGTACATTGACAAACGTATCAGTCAAATCAGCTATTAATGACTCTAAGTAGCATCATTACCCTGCATTACGGGGATTGACAGCTACCACGTTTACTACCACGCCCCCTTGGTGTGCTGTTTTTTGTATTACGAATTTGACGCCTCTACCTCTCAGACAATTTGATACTAATAATTATTTCCACCCCTTTGCTCGCTGGCAACACAAAAAGTACTACCCCTGAAGAATTTCCCCCTTCTTGGATGAAGAAAAAGAGAACACAAAAAAATAAATTTGTTTTGAAAAAAAATAAAAAAATAAATGGGAAGAAAATTTTTCACTTTGTAACCCAAACCACAAGATGAGGTAACGAAGTCATTGCCTGGAGCATCAAGTTAACTTTGATGAAAAAGAAAGAAAGGGGAGACATAATTTTCAGAGAGAGAAGTTTGTGATACTGAAGATTTATAAAAGAAATGAATAATTAAAAGAAACAGAATAATAAATGCTTAATGATGATAATGATAGACATGAATGTAACAAACTTCAAGTACTCGTAAATATTAAAAAGTTTAGGTACTTGTTATTAGTGGTATTTTTTTTAATACAAGGAAATGGAGTATATATAAAAAATTAATGTAAAATTATATGAATAATAATATTGATGAATAAAATTGGATACTACAATGGCATTCCTGAACAAAATTACGTTTTGAAACGTGTAAGAAAAGAATGGACAGAGATTTGTTGCGTTGCGGCAGATCCAATGTTTAAAGTTTAACTTGTTCCAACTGTTAGATATTTTTGCCTTGCGCTAGATCCATTGCTTACTGTTTAACTTACTCCAACTGTTATATTTTATTGTATTGTAGCAGATCCATTGGTTAAAGTTTAACCTTAAGGTTGTTGCGGTATAGTGGTGATGGTTACAGAAGATTATACTTGGACTGGTATTGAAACATTTTATTAATGCTGACTGATAAATACATATGTGAAGACTTTAGTTGTTTGTTTTAGGAATAATGCTGATGGCAGAATGTCGCCTTATGACATAATTATATATTGGAATAACACACATTTGGACTAACACACGTCTTATTGAAACTAATGTGGAATATACGGATTTTTGAAGCTAGGAAATGTGCTTATTTTAGTTGAACCTTTGAATTGAAGTAAGGCTTCGATTGAGTTACTGCTGACATACCTCTGGAATTCTACTAAGCCGTTTGTTGTATCTTATAGAAACAAATGTGAAATATACTGATTTTTGAAGCTAGGAAACGTGCATATTTTAGGTGGACTTTGGAATTGAAGCAAGGCTTCGATTGAGTTACTGCTGACATACATTTGGACGTGTACTAAGCCGTTTGTTGTATTTTATTGAAACAAATTTTGCATATACGGGTTTTTGAAGCTAGCAAATGCACTTATTTTGGTTTTACCTTTGATTTTTTTTAAAAAATCGCCATTTTATAACTAATAGAGTGGACATAAAATTTATTTTGCACATCGTTTGAGCTACAGAACTGAAATTTTATATGAAGACGTATTGCCATTATTAGATTGAACAAATATAAGAAAAGTTTTTATAAGTTGCGAGGTTTAAACAAATATGGCCGCCGAATTGATTTTTTGATAGAATACGCAGCCAAAGCGGCTAGGCCTAGAAACACAAAACTTGACAGAAACATATATTAGTACAAAGGAATTGCAAACATATGAGATAATGGTAGAAATGTCGCCATCTTTAACAAATATGGCCACCGGAAAGATTTTTTGAAGGAATACAGAGCCTAAGCGGCTAAGAATAGATACTTGAAACTTGGTAGAAACGTTCACTAGTACAAAAGAATTACAAATACATAAAAAAAGATTTTATAAGTTGTCATCTTTAAACAAATATGGCCGCCGAAATTATGTTTTGAAGGAATATACAGCCTAAACGGCTATGACTAGAAACTTGGTAGAAACGTTCACTAGTACAAAAGAATTGCAACCATATAAGAAAAGTTTTTATAAGTCGCCGTCTTTAAACAAATATGGTGGACATATTGATGTTTTGAAAGAATACACAGCATAAACGGCTATGACTAGAAACTTGGTAGAAACTTTCACTAGTACAAAAGAATTACAAACATGTAAGAAAGCTTTTATAAGTTGTCATCTTTAAACAAATATGGCCGCCGAAATTGTTTTGAAGGAATACACAGCCTAAGCGGCTAAGAATAGGAACTTGAAACTTGGTAGAAACCTTCACTAAAACAAAAGAATTGCAAACATATAAGAAAAGTTTTTATAAGTCGCCATCTTTAAACAAATATGGTGGACAAATTGATGTTTTGAAAGAATACACAGCCTAAACGGCTATGACTAGAAACTTGAAACTTGACAGAAACGTTGATCAGTAAAAACAATTACAAACAAGAAATTTTTTGAAAAGTCGCCATTATAAAACAAATATGCAGGACGAAAAAACATTAAGATAGAAACCTGAAATTTTGTATAAAGATGTATTTTGACGAGTGGATTACGAAAATGTAAGAATATTTTTGGAAAGGTCACCATCTTTAAACAAATATGGCGGACGAAAGAACCATTTTCCATACCGTTTAAGATAGAAACTTGAAATGTGGTATAAAGATATATTTTGACGAGTAGATTACGAAAATGGAATTTTATTTTGGAAAAGTCAACATCTTTAAATAAATATGGCGGATGAAAACATTATTATGCACATCGTTTAAGATAGAAATTTGAAATTTAGTATAAAGATATATTTTGACAAGTAGATTACGAAAATGTAAGATTTTTTGGAAAGTCGCCATGTTTAAATAAATATGGCAACCTAAAACCATTTTGTATACCATTTAAGCTAAAGAGCTGAAATTTTATATGTAGGTACGTTATGCGTAATTGATTAAGAAAATATAACAAAAGTTTTGAGAAGTAGCCATTGGCTGTTCTAGATAAAATATTTATTGAAGATATCTAAGGGTGGGTATTGCTGTTAACGCGAATGAATTAAAGAAATACGTTATTCATAGAACATTTATGATATTTGAGTTGTGCAAATATGCTTTAAAACATTTGTTTTTGCTTATATTTTATTGGACAACTGATAATGAGACAGCACATTGTGATTGGTGAACAAATTCTATAAAGATGGTCAACAAAGGGACGAACCTAGGTGCTCATGAAACTGTACATATTGGTAGTTTGTGAATGTTGTACTAAAAGTTCATAGAACATTGGAAATTGGCATTGCCACTAACATCTATAGCATGCTATAATGATAGTCCTATGACACACCTTAGCACAATCGCATTGACATTTGTAAGGAATCTAAGGGAGAAATAGTGTGGGAATACTTTGCTGCGCATGTAAGGAAACTTATGAAATATTTTGAGATGCATTTCGATAATATCATTACATTGTCAAAGTTTTTGTGTATATATATAGAAATAATTAGAAATGATGAGTACTTGGAGAAATTTCATGCACTTTTATGGATAGAGGATTGGATTTATGGTTGTTTTACTTGGTGTCTTTAAGGAAGAAAATGGGGGAAGTACTGACGTAGATGAAAGAAATAAAAGGTTCGGAGATGTGAGTTGCACAGAAGTGTTTTAAAACGATTGTGTTTGGGCACAAACATATTGTTGTATAAGCCTTATGATTGTTTCTGATTTTTTAAAGTTAGTGTGAATAGAAGCTTTGTTGGTGGTGGTCTATAGTTTGAAAGAAAAAACAAGCAGTTTAAGATTGAAAAGGCTATCGGTATTTTGCTGTGTAGTGTTACGTGTATTTAATTGAAGAAATTAAGTGCTTTGAACAGTGTTGTGTCTTGGTGACTATAGGAAACTTTGTTAATTTATAATGGATTTCTGGGGAGAAAAAGATAGCAGGTCCAGTGACACCTTTCTAAATGTAGTGAGTGAAGTGCCAGTTTTTGCTGAAACTTTATCAAATATTGAAAACCGGTCGCACAGTCCCTCCTTGCTTATGAAAAGTGATGTAACTGTGAAAAACTCTTTAAACGTGGTACCCTTCGAGAACAGTGTGTATCCCCTGTGTGTAAATACAGATATAAAACTTGGAATAGAGGCTCTCTGTTTTTCAAGAATGTGGTGAAAAGTCCCCAAAATCAAATGAGGTGAAAAGTAAATTTGCTGAAATGGATATAGAAGAAAGACCAGACAGTCCATCAATATTAAAGCCAAGTGTTACTAATATGTACCCCTGTCTGTAAATACAGACACAAAGCCTGGAACGGACGCCACTGTGTTTCCAACAATATGCATGGGAATATAAATGTGCCCAAAATCAAATGTGGTGGAAAGTGAATCGGTGCAAATGGATACACTACTTAAAGGTGGACATGTCATGTGCGAAATGCAATTATGATGATGTGCAGGAAGACAAATATTTTTACCTAATTAGGAGAACAACAAAGCGAATATGATGAAATGGATAGTGAACGTGATAGGAATAGAGAAAAGTGAAAGTAAAGTATTTTGTGCATGAGAACAAAACATAATTGAGGAAAGTTGTATAATTGAAGCCATAGAAACTGCAAATTATGTTCGACTTCCGCTAATTTGTGGTGGATGTGTACGAAGAGAAGGTAATCAATTGGCTCATGCATGTATGGGATTTGACTGGAGTGATATAGAATGTGAACATTTTCTTAATGACCGAATGTTGTGTAGTGTATTCGAACCTATTAATTTTAAGGCTTAATAAATGCGTATGAAATGAAACATAATAAATGCAAAGACTATACAATTGGTATATTTGAAGTAGGACTAAGAAATGTACTGGAACTTAAATCCATTGAAGTTCAGAAAGTGTTCCTTGTTAAAGATATTTTGCTGAATATAAGGAATGACTTTAGTGTGAAGAAATATGGAATGTAGATTTAAGACGATTAATATCGTGGATAAAACATGCATTAGTGGTTTGCATAATAACAAGCATGCATAGTATGGCAAAAGTCTATACGTATGTACATAGAAATATAGATGGAACCTATGTACCCTGTAGGTTTTCGATATTTGATTTTGAAAGAAGAGCGCGTCGATAACATGAACAGTATTTGTGGTACCTATGGTTATACATAAATATGAAATACGATGGGTTAGAAATTTCCCATTGGGTGAACCCAAGTTGCGTTATAGTGACCTATGGTTGGATATTTTATGGAACCTCTATGAGAAAAGTTATTGCTCTAAAGAGTGTGGTATAATTGAGGTGGGAGTATTTTGTGAAGACGTTAGTGACAGTTAACTTATAAGAGATACTAGTAGTAAACACAAGAGAAACCATGAAGGGATCACGTTACGCTCAAGAGATTACGAAAGAAGAACCATGTTGGTGTGGGTCCAACTTTATAGATTTGAATGTTTGAAAGAAATGCTAAAGGACTTTGACATTGAAAACAATTTTAGGTGTTTCTGATGTTACTACATGTTTGAGGAAGAAAAAGACGTGTGTACTTGTGGACAATTTGAGAGCAACGAATATATGCTCCACATACTAACGAATCCAGATTCTGTTCACGCGCTTTATGAACTGTTTAATCAGTTGCATTGTTATACTAGAATTAACTTTATTGCCTTTCATTGGTGTTTGGTGTTACAGGTAAACATCCATTTTGACAATGTGCGTGAAATTCTGCAAGCAAAAAATTAAAACCTAGTGAATGAAACTGTATAATAATATTTTGAGTGAACTGTGTAATTTTGTGCAGTAGCAGTGTATTGATTAGTACTGTAGAAACAAAATCAAATTTTACACAAACTGTGAGAGTAAAAAGAAAATTAGACGTAACAGAAAACTGTAGCTTTTGTAGAAAAAACACTACTTGAACGTGAAAAGACATCTAAGTGAACTGGAAAAAATCTTTTTCAGTGAACGAAACCTAAGTAACGTATAATGTGGTGATGGCTTTAAAAAAAATACTAAGGTGAAATATTTGCGTGTTTTATTTGTACGTGCTTTTTAGAATTATGATGATGTATGTAGTGTTTATAATATTGTGTTTTAATTTTGAATATTATTTGTAGCCTTTAAGCTCCATAATATAAGTGCAAGGTTGACAGATAAATTTAGGTGATTTGAATTGGCTTTTCCTCCTTTTTGTGTCTTTTTGCCCCTGGGAGGTTATACATTCCAGAATTACAGTATAAAGGATGTCTGATTTTTGCCCCTGTAAGGTTATGCTTCCAGCACGGAATAAGAAAGAAGTGTGAATTTGAATGAATATGAATTTCAGTGACTCCTTTTGGATTTTCCTTCAAGATGAGATGTAAAGAAACTACCCTAACATGAAAAAGTATTGGGTTGTAATTTCACTGAGTCGTTTGCTCCTTAATTCAAGGTTACAATATAATAATGTAGCCTAAGATCAGGAACTGTTTCCATACAAATCATTGTTAATAAAAGAAAATAATTTTCGTTCTTGTACCTGTTTCATTTGAAGGTTGTGTTATTGTCTGCAAATGCATATTCTAAGTATACATTTTCTTTTTCTTTTTTGAGAAACTTCCTAAAAAGTATGCTAGCTTGTGCCTTTAATAGTTACAGCTATTGTTAACAAACAGTATGAAACCATTTTGTTTTTTGTACTGTAGAACCTATTGTTGCATGTATTTTTTATATGAACAGCTTATTTTTTATTTGGAACTTTTATTTTTCTGTTCAACAGAATACTGTATTTTAAACTATAAAATTATTTTTTTGTTTCCCTTGTTGGATAAGAATTTTTCTAAAAAGCTTTATGACAGAATACCTGTAGAAAAACTTTTCTGCATAACAAAAAATTTTTGATTTTATATTGCATGTCTAAAATTATTTTGTAGGTCACGAAAATATTTTTTGTTTTACTACATGACTTTTTTTCTTAAAAGTTTTGTGACATTGTCGTAAATGAAATTTTTTTGTACAATGTAACTATTTTGAAAATAATTTTGTACATCAAGAATAAGTTTTTTCTCAGATTGTATATCACTCTTTTGTTTAAAAAGTTTTTTCCACAATGTAACTTCATTTTTAAAAAATTCTGTGCGTGTTTCAAGAAAAAGTTTTTGTGTTGCACTACATGTTAAAATTTATTGTTACATTACATGATTCTTTTTTTCCGAAATAGCATTGATAGATTTGTTGTAGTAATATTTCTTTGTTGGTGTTAAGTTTTTTGTTTTCATATTCTGCAGTATCAACTTAAAATGATATATTCATGAAAGGACTTATTCTTAATTGTTTCCGAAAACCCAAGTGGTTCTTGTTATCAGTTACTTTCAGCTTACGTTCTGGAATAGTGAATCTAAGTTTCCCGTAACTGCTGTATGCAAAATCTAAAAATCGATACGAGAAATATCAGTTTGACTGATATCGAATGTAGTGGTCATTCTTCCTATGAACTTTAGTATAGCAACGTCGCATGAAGTATTTTCTTAAATAATTTTATTAGATGAAATCCTTGCATAGCTGTTTTGCACAGGTTACGCCTTTTGCTAAGACGTCACAGGTTTTTAAAAATGATTGTGATATAACTATCATTAAATGTATTTGCAAAGCTGCTTGTACTTATCTTTTGATGTACGAAGCTTTCATTTTCACTGATCTGAAAAGTTTGTTAAAATTAACTCGTTTTGTTTTTTCATATATTGCATATTAGAGAAACATGAAATCAAGTTTTACGCGTTATTAAATTTACAAATATATGTTTTAGTTTGTGATCGTACTTTTCTTTGGCATTTCTTTGACGATAAAAGTATTTGTTGAAGCATTGTTAAAGTTTCATGCACAATAATGTGTAAATCCAAGAGATTAATCCAATACTTCGTTACCATTACGCAATAAAAGATCTTATTGGTTTTAAATTCTTTTTCATACTGCAAGTAAAAAAGAAGACTAAATATGGGACACGACTCGCAAGCTGTGGTCCTTATTTTTATTCTAAAGAAATACAAAAAATATTTTATAGGCATGCGTCTCCTTAGATAACAAAATGTTATTCCCATGTAAAGAGAAATCCATTTTGCACTTTCTTTACCGAAAATCTCAGATCACAAATTATATAAAAGATGCATTGTCTTTCCACAATTGGTTGCTTTGTTTTTTCTTGTGTACGTTTTTCCAGAATTAATTTCACAGTTTTATCATTTCTATAGCTTAACTAAACTAATATTTCGATTGATTGATTGTGAATGAATGGTAGTGTTCGCGTAGCATGCGACATGTCGTAAGTCTAAATGCAACGGTCAACAATCCTTACTGCTTTTAAATGTGATTACGTCCTGCAAATGCAAAAATAACACCATCAACATAAACTCTGACCATCAACTTCCCCAACATTTTCCCTTATCGTGATACCTTTTAATATCTATAAAGGTAAAAAATGAAATTGTTCTTCCTATTATTGTGTGATTCTGTATTAATACTACAACTTCCTTCATATTTAAACTAGTTCGGTTTATTCTGAAACTGTATATGCATATGCTACATTTAGTAAAAGTAATAATAATAATAGTTTGTAAAAGTAATAATAACGCCGCCCAGCTCCCTTCGGACGCGCCCTCCCCACCTTGCTGGTGGGTTTATATACATCCTAGTTTTTAGTGGCCTCTTTTAAAATTGTAAATAACAACTTTTATTAAATTTCCTTTTGTGTATTTACATAAGATCCAAATAACTCTAATTTTCTTTAAAAAATATGGAAAAATTCGACGTTAGGGTTTGAACCCGGGACCCTTAGTTCACGTTCCTGACGCCTTGTCCAGAAGGCCAAGCTGCCACTACTGGGCTGAGCGCTTCTCGCTGTTACTTGTAGTTCAAGCTACGCGAGAGTGGAATATATTCCGTCGTTGCTCTAGTAAATTAATTCTCGATGTTAAAAACTTAAAGCAACGACGGAAAACCGTCGTTACTCTAGACACAACCTATTATTATTATCTCTGTAAATGTTATGCACCTGTTTATTTATTCATTTTTTCATACTGTTTGTTTTTATGTAAAGATACAATACAAAATCTGCTAAACTTATAAATTAGCTTATTTTTTAAGTAAATGAAGCAAAAAAGAAGAATATGAAGAAGAAAACAAAAAGCTAAATAACACTAATATTCATTTACATGTAGAAAGCATACAGTAAAATATAGAATTTGCACATTGCTAGAGAAAAAGTAAAACGAAGATATTGATTTGAGTAAGTCTCGAACCGTGTACCCTTCGCGTTGTAAGCGAACGCTTTTCCTTTCCTCTACAATTCCAGTACTCACTTAATCACCGTAAACTATCAATCAGGCATAAAGCTAAGAAATTTCTATCCAAAACTGCAGGATGGAACCAGATCAAAACTTCAATTTGCAAGTATCTGATTGAAGTGAAATTTCATATCTGTCAATTCCAAAATATGCTAGAATCGTTTCGGAAGTTAAAATGATTGGATTACATCAATATTTTGCCTTCAATTACATTATAAACGGTGTGGCCAGTTTCTCTTTCAGAAGATTTTGCTCGGGGAAGGGGGATAAACCAAGTCTTACGAAAATTATAAATAATGCATTTTGAGTCCCATGTGCTAAATATAAAATAACAACAATTTTACTTAAGAATGTGTTGTATTCTTTTAATTAACCTCAAACTAACATGAACAGTATTGATAGAAAGTGCTATTATATTCGTATTTCAGAATACGCATGAGTAATACAATTGTTTAAACTATTTCTTTCGGGGGCTGTTGGATACCCAAGGGGGCAAAGCTCCCCCGAAAACATGCCTGGAAGAAACACTGCCTATTTTGAAATCTTCCCAATTTTAGTGCAATTTAATACATAGGAACTCCAATCGATATTTAAATAAAAATAAATAATTCCCGAAATTAAGACGGTAGCAACACGATGCATTTTAATTTTTAAATCCCATTTAATTTGCTTTAAATTTCCTATCGTAGTGATCCTATGGTCGCTGAGTATGATTCTGAACTGGAAAATTACGTATCGGAAGTCCGTCACGGCAGAAACTTGAGAAAACAAATTTTAAAATATTTGATTTCATGAAATTTCATATTTTTAATTTTCAAAGATCCCTGAGTTCAACTATGAAAAAAAATCTTCAATTGCATTATTAAAAATCCAACATGGCTATAGTCAAAAACGCCCTTATATGAAAAATCGTTAGGATTCTTATCTAGAGTCTCTAAACAGCGCTTAGATTTGTTAAGGATTTTTAAAAAGTGAATTCTGACAACGAAAATGAAGATAACCCGAAACATTTTCATTTAAAAAAATCGAATGTGCGCCAGAAGTAGCCCAAGTTTTTTAAAATAAAATAAATTTAAAGAATTAAGTAAACTTGCTTTTCAAAACCATACAAAACTTCCAGAAAATTATTCAGTTATCAAAGTTCTAGACAATCTTACTTGCATTTATAAAATGTAAAGTGGTTCTGAGATGGTGTAAAATTCTACAGGCGTAATCCCAAATTCATGACTACTTTGCATAAATATCGTTAATAGCATGTTAAAGGCGAATACGAAGTTTCTTTAGAGTCATGTGTTTTATTATAGCTGTATTCAAAGCTAACTAGACCCGACCGGGTGGCCGAGCGGTCTGCGGCGTACGCCATCGGTTCGAGGGTCTCGAGTTAGAGTCCCGGCATGGGTGTTTATTTTAATAGCTACAGGCGAATCGTGAAGGATCGCAGTCCAAAGTGACTAGACTGGCCCATATAAAAATAAAGTATACCAACGTTTTTTATCAGAGCAACCAAGACCTTAGGTGTTATAAAATTATCCTGTTCAGTTCAGTTTAGTGCAGTTTAGTGTTCGATTTGTAGGGCGAATGGTTGGGATTTCCCCCTCCCTGGAAATATCATCCATAACTCAGCGTTTCGAAATCTTCCCCTAGCCAAAGGCGCCAAATACGGCATTCTAACGTGTTTGATATATTATTTCCCCTCTCTATATATTGCATAAATCGATCACTGGACAGCAATTTTCAAAAGAAAGTATAGTCTAAAATTCTTTCTCACATTTATTTTTATACACTCACATACACACATTCCGACTGCTGATCTTGGGGTTACGGGTTCGATTCCCGGCTCTCCCAAGGGATTTTTTTCAAAGCAAGGGGGTCTGGAACGGTGCCCATCCAGCATCGTGATGCAATTGGGAAGTGCCCTGAATAAAAGACAGTGGCGATCACAGTTGAGATCTTCGGTTCTCCTCTCCTAGCACATCTGGTCAGCGTGGGATCAGCAGACAAACTTTTTCCTACGGGAGAGGCCTCATCCAGTAGTGAATTGAATATGGCTGTGAATTATATATATAATCTTGGAGTAAAGCAAGAGGCAAAAACGGCGAATTTACAATAAATATAATTATGTATGTTCTGCCCGAGAGGAGGTGCTTAATCGAAAGTTCCTGGGCAGGGTAAACCGACGGCGGTTGTTATTGTCTTCAATCCGATAGAGAGGACGTCTCAAGGACGGGACCTACAGTTTAACGTGGACTCCGAACACTGATTCCGCCAGACTCCCCTATCCGTGGAAGTGTCACTTTCCAAATTCTCGGCCAAAAGTGAGTAGAAACCGTGCAAAACCCCACCTACACTCTCTTAATTTTTACTTTATACCCCCACCAAAAATGAAAATTATGGCGGAATCGCTGACTCCAAACCACTTATATCAACTTGTGTGTTTAGCACGCAATATTAAAAATATTCGACTTTCATGAATTCATTTATAACTATGTCATTCAAGAATATGACTTCTATATACATGAAATAAACACAAAGGATAAATGAACAGTATATAAGGAGTTTTGTCTGTTCGTTAAAGTGTAATTTGTTTCCCATCGCTCAAGCTATATAAAAGGTTTCTTGCTGAAATTTAACATCAGTTTCTAACTCATTTTATGGATTGATATTAAGAAGCTAAAATGCAAGCATTACTTTTATAAATTTATTTAGTTCTAACACTTGCAAAATTCTTTCAGTTTTTTTTGTTCAAGTAAAGTTCGTATTTGAAAAGGCTAACATTTGTATGCTAAGGCTTAATCAGAATTCTGGTCAAATATCTCAGGCAAGCGCTGTATTTGTAATGCTCTTACATATTACTATGGGTTGAGCAAAAATTGCCTGAAGGACTTAAATAAAATTTGAATTCTATAATCCACGTTTTAAAGTAAAGCGGTTTAGGGGACCTAAAACTATAAACTTGTATTTTCTTTTAAACAATTTCTTTTAAAATTAAGAATAAATATATCAAAATTGAGAAATTAATCACCGTACAAGTATTTCATGTTAATTTTTCATTACATGATATTTTTCCTTCATGTTTGCATTGCCGAAATAAATATGTCTTATTAAATTGCTTTAGCGTCGTCCATCTCTAATAAAATATGTCCTATTATAAATGATGTGCACATTGTGTTTAAGAGTATCTTCTTAATTAAGCAATTCCGTAGTTTACGCCCAATAAACCTGCTCTTAAAAGGTAGCCCCGCAACTGATTCACGGGCTTAATACGCAAGATTTGTTGAAAACTTGAGAAATATGTTGGACACGTGAGAGCTTCCTGTCTCATATATTGTCAATTGGCAGGCAAGCAAATTGCTGATTTTTACCTCTAGCAACAGGAAACGAAAATAATATACACAAAATGAAATGAAAATGCAAAACAATTCAACATTATAACGCGAAAAGGAATGATACAGTAACGAAATACAAAAATGATAATTCGAAGCTACTCTCCATTCAAAAAATTCGAACCTAGATTGCTTTTGTAGTTTAGACGAGTGAAAATCTATGTTAAAGACAGAGCCATCTAGTAAGATATTGTCAAAAAACTTATTTGGGAGACGCGAGTAAAAGAACGAGTTGTAAGCGTCTGCTCCTCGTTGTAAAATGCGTTTCCATTTTATTCAACTTAAGGGTTAGACAGGGTTACTGTGTATTACCGTTGTTTTTTCTGCTGCCTTAAATTGACGTTTGATAAATAAAAAAGTAATACATGATTGACAGTAATATAGATGTCACTAAAACGAATTTGAATTTTTCTAGACTTCGAAAGATTATGAATAACATTATCGAGTTTAAAGCAGATAATTTACAAACTAAAAATATATTTCACTGCAATTTCAAATATAATGGTTAGTTATGGGACAAACAAATGTGATGTTTCTAAATGTGTTCGCATAAAAAAAATAAAGAGGAATGTGGGGACTCGAACTCATCCCTGTTTTTCAAGAATATGGTGAAAAGTCCCCAAAATCAAATGAGGTGAAAAGTAAATTTGCTGAAATGGATATAGAAGAAAGACCAGACAGTCCATCCCTATTAAAGCCAAGTGTTACTAATATGTACCCCTGTCTGTAAATACAGACACAAAGCCTGGAACGGACGCCACTGTGTTTCCAACAATATGCATGGGAATATAAATGTGCCCAAAATCAAATGTGGTGGAAAGTGAATCGGTGCAAATGGATACACTACTTAAAGGTGGACATGTCATGTGCGAAATGCAATTATGATGATGTGCAGGAAGACAAATATTTTTACCTAATTAGGAGAACAACAAAGCGAATATGATGAAATGGATAGTGAACGTGATAGGAATAGAGAAAAGTGAAAGTAAAGTATTTTGTGCATGAGAACAAAACATAATTGAGGAAAGTTGTATATTTGAAGCCATAGAAACTGCAAATTATGTTCGACTTCCGCTAATTTGTGGTGGATGTGTACGAAGAGAAGGTAATCAATTGGCTCAAGCATGTATGGGATTTGACTGGAATGATATAGAACGTGAACATTTGCTTAATGATAGAATGTGGTGTAGTGTATTCGAACCTATTAACCTTAAGTCTTTATATAATGCGTATGAAATGAAACATAATAAATGCAAAGACTATACAATTGGTATATTTGAAGTAGGACTAAGAAATGTACTGGAACTTAAATCCATTGAAGTTCAGAAAGTGTTCCTTGTTAAAGATATTTTGCTGAACATAAGGAATGACTTTAGTGTGAAGAAATATGGAATGTAGATTTAAGACGATTAATATCGTGGATAAAAACATGCATTAGTGGTTTGCATAATAACAAGCATGCACAGTATGGTAAAAGTCTATACGTATGTACATAGAAATATAGATGCAACTTATGTACCCTGTAGGTATTCGATGTTTGGTTTTCAAAGAAGAGCGCGTCGATAACATGAACAGTATTTGTGGTACCTATGGTTATACATAAATATGAAATACGATGGGTTAGAAATTTTCCCATTGGGTGAACCCAAGTTGCGTTATAATGACCTACACGCCAATAGTTTTATTTTTTCATTGCTCAAGGATTAAACCCTGGCAATGGTTGGATATTCTCAGGAACCTCTATGAGAAAAGTTATTGCTCTAAAGAGTGTGGTATAATTGAGGTGGGAGCATTGTGTGAAGACGTTAGTGACAGTTAACTTACGAGAAATACTAGTAGTAAACACAAGAGAAACCATGAAGGGATTACGTTACGCTAAAGCGATTACGAAAGAAGAACCATGTTGGTGTGGGTCCAACTTTATAGATTTTGAATGTTTGGAAGAAATGCTAAAGGACTTTGACATTGAAAACAATTTTAGGTGTTTCTGGTGTTACTACATGTTTGAGGAAGAAAAAGACGTGTGTACTTGTGGACAATTTGAGAACAACGAATATGTGCTCCACATACTAACGAATCCAAATTCTGTTCACGCGCTTTATGAACTGTTTAATCAGGCCTTTCATTGGTGTTTGGCGATACAGGTAAACATCCATTTGGACAAAGTGCAAGAAATCCTACAAGCAAAAGTAAAACCTCGTGAATGAAACTATATAATAATATTTTAAATGAACTGTGTAATTTTGTGCAGTGGCAGTGTATTGATTAGTACTGTAGAAACAAAATCAAATTTTACACAAACTGTGAGACTAAAAAGGAAATTAGACGTAACAGAAAACTGTAGCTTTTGTAGAAAGAACACTACTTGAACGTGAAAAGTCATCTAAGTGAATTGGAAAAGACCTTTTTTAGTGAACGAAACCTAAGTAATGTATAATGTGGTGATGGCTTTTGAAAATAAATAGTAAGGTGAAATATTTGCGTGTTTCATTTGTATGTGCTTTTTAGAATGATGATGATGTATGTAATGTTTATAATATTGTGTTTTAATTTTGAATATTATTTGTAGCCTTTATGCTCAGGGTGGCATAATAAATTTTGTTGGATTCACATAAAATTTACATTTGATAGATTTAATATTATAGAAATGAACCTTTTGGGTACAGTTATTAGAAAATTATTGTAACTGTTTTTTTAATGTTTAGACTACCCCATTTAATACATAATAAAATGATTGAATGACAGAAAAAAAGCATATAGTACTTTTTATATCTGTAAAAGTTTGTTTTTGATTATTTAATGCAAGGGTCTGCATTTTAGTTGAAAACCAAAGGACAAATTTTATTTTGTTAGGGAATAGTTTATTGTGTTTCAAAATTAAAGTCTATTATACGTGCGGGTAAAGTGGACTCTAAAAGTAACGTCAGCATTTAATAATGCAAAATTATGATACACAACTTCTTTTTTATTAATATTACAGACATCTTCCCACTTTGTATACAGCCAGACTTGCATTAGAAATTTAAGGAAATCACCATTGCAATCTAAAATGCTATTGGAAACGCAAAACAGGGTCCACATTAAACAGTAAGATTCGTATAAAAAATGCTAACAAAATTCTTGACATATTCTGTAGCATCTGAAATATGATGATGTTGATACCGTACAGTAATTTATCTCTTTAATAAAGCGAGACCTTTTATCGTTGTTATTATGTTTGGATATAATTTTAAAATCTTTTGTATTTGTGGGTGCAAACATTAAATCGAAATATGTATTGTTTATCCAATATTTTGTACAACTGTCACAGCAAAACAAACTATTATTATTATTACTTTTACTAAATGTAGCATATGCATATACAGTTTCAGAATAAACCAAACTAGTTTAAATATGAAGGAAGTTGTAGTATTAATACAGAATCACACAATAATAGGAAGAACAATTTTATTTTTTACCTTTATAGATATTAAAAGGTGTCACGATAAGGGAAAATGTTGGGGAAGTTGATGGTCAGAGTTTATGTTGATGTTGTTATTTTTGCATTTGCAGGACGTAATCACATTTAAAAGCAGTAAGGATTGTTGACCGTTGCATTTAGACTTACGACATGTCGAATGCTACGCGAACACTACCATTCATTCACAATCAATCAATCGAAATATTAGTTTAGTTAAGCTATAGAAATGATAAAACTGTGAAATTAATTCTGGAAAAACGTTACACAACAAAAAACAAAGCAACCAATTGTGGAAAGACAATGCATCTTTTATATAATTTATGATCTGAGATTTTCGGTAAAGAAAGTGCAAAATGGATTTCTCTTTACATGGGAATAACATTTTGTTATCTAAGGAGACGCATGCCTATAAAATATTTTTTGTATTTCTTTAGAATAAAAATAAGGACCACAGCTTGCGAGTCGTGTCCCATATTTAGTCTTCTTTTTTACTTGCAGTATGAAAAAGAATTTAAAACCAATAAGATCTTTTATTGCGTAATGGTAACGAAGTATTGGATTAATCTCTTGGATTTACACATTATTGTGCATGAAACTTTAACAATGCTTCAACAAATACTTTTATCGTCAAAGAAATGCCAAAGAAAAGTACGATCACAAACTAAAACATATATTTGTAAATTTAATAACGCGTAAAACTTGATTTCATGTTTCTCTAATATGCAATATATGAAAAAACAAAACGAGTTAATTTTAACAAACTTTTCAGATCAGTGAAAATGAAAGCTTCGTACATCAAAAGATAAGTACAAGCAGCTTTGCAAATACATTTAATGATAGTTATATCACAATCATTTTTAAAAACCTGTGACGTCTTAGCAAAAGGCGTAACCTGTGCAAAACAGCTATGCAAGGATTTCATCTAATAAAATTATTTAAGAAAATACTTCATGCGACGTTGCTATACTAAAGTTCATAGGAAGAATGACCACTACATTCGATATCAGTCAAACTGATATTTCTCGTATCGATTTTTAGATTTTGCATACAACAGTTACGGGAAACTTAGATTCACTATTCCAGAAAGTAAGCTGAAAGTAACTGATAACAAGAACCACTTGAGTTTTCGGAAACAATTAAGAATAAGTCCTTTCATGAATATATCATTTTAAGTTGATACTGCAGAATATGAAAACAAAAAACTTAACACCAACAAAGAAATATTACTACAACAAATCTATCAATGCTATTTCGGAAAAAAAGAATCATGTAATGTAACAATAAATTTTAACAAGTAGTGCAACACAAAAACTTTTTCTTGAAACACGCACAGAATTTTTTAAAAATGAAGTTACATTGTGGAAAAAACTTTTTAAACAAAAGAGTGATATACAATCTGAGAAAAAACTTATTCTTGATGTACAAAATTATTTTCAAAATAGTTACATTGTACAAAAAAATTTCATTTACGACAATGTCACAAAACTTTTAAGAAAAAAAGTCATGTAGTAAAACAAAAAATATTTTCGTGACCTACAGAATAATTTTAGACATGCAATATAAAATCAAAAATTTTTTTGGTTATGCAGAAAAGTTTTTCTACAGGTATTCTGTCATAAATCTTTTTAGAAAAATTCTTATCCAACAAGGGAAACAAAAAATAATTTTATAGTTTAAAATACAAAATTCTGTTGAAAAGAAAAATAAAAGTTCCAAATAAAAAATAAGCTGTTCATATAAAAAATACATGCAACAATATTTTCTACAGATTTTCTGATATTCACTTCTTTTTATTTCGATCTCAAAGGATATACAAAACTGATATGAATGAAAAGTATATATAGACATTATTTTTAACAGCTTTAACACATTGACAAAAATATACACTTCCTTTTAGACAAAGAAGATGACAGAGTGCACTATATGTAGGTTCAATAATACCTTCACATTCCTCCCCACTCACTATGTGATATAGCAGAAGATGGCGTTTCGTTGTTTCCCGTAACTTTTTCCACATTTATAATTTAATAATTAGCATCACTATCTGATATAAACACCACGTCTAAACTTGACTACGACGCAGTACTAGAAATATTTGGAGAGGAAAATTCCTCCTCCGCCCAAATTTTTCTCACCATTTGGATCTTTAAAGAAATGAATGTGGCTTGATAAGTGAATCGGTTTACATTCTACTAATGACAGAACTGTATTTTAAGTTTTCAAGTAAGCAACTTGTTCTAACTACATCCGGCTTGTTCTAAAGATTATTCAAGACGAAGTGAAACTTAGCACAGTTTACGTTACGACCTACTTTCCAACAAACACCTGCATCCTTCAAAAAATCAAGTCCTAGCATGCTCTGCATGCAAATGCAAGCTTGTTTGTTAACTTCTTTGTCTAAGAAAAGCTCAATCTTTTGTTAAAAAGAAATCTTTTGTTCTGGTGCAAAAGAACTTCTTCCCTAGTCCTCAGCATCGTAGACCCAATAAAGTTTGTTTCTTTCTGAGCAGTACAGTTGCGATACAACTTGTGCCCCCTCCCCCGATCACCGTAGATGGCATAAAACAAAAAATACGTATCAACTCATTTCAAACAATCAATTTATTATATTTTGCTGCGCGTCGCTTCATTTCATAGATGGAAATTATTATATCTTGTTTAAATAAAAATAATAAGTCCATATCTGATCTATGTATTAAAATATAAAGTATTAAACAAAACCTTACTTTTCTATTTCAAAAAGTAAAACTTTCTTCAGTGAGTATTTTCTTTAAAAGTTTGAATTGAGAATTCACTTCTTTAATTTAGAATTCTAACTTCATATTAACGTTTTAAAAATTTTACGTTCTAAACACTAATGTTTAATATGTTTTAAAGAATAGTTTAATATGTTTGAGTTATCACAAAAATATTAAAATAAGATAAGCCTATTTTTGTAATAAACTTTAAAATAATGATTCTTAACTTAAAATTTTATCTTTTTTTTGTAGGATAGTCATGGAAATCAAGAAACTTCCAGTTGTTAATACTATAGAAGAAAATGAGCAGTCCATTGTTAATCTTCAAGAAATAGATAAACCTATATTATTTATTTCAACTGCTACTACTACTAGTATTACTCCTACTATAGATACCAGTCATGTACACATACAAGATTCATCAATCGAGTTGAATGAAGACATAGTATTAAATGAAGATCTTAGTGTACTTCCATTTAATGACGGACAGCTAGAACTATTCGTCAGAAAGCTTATTAGTATTTTTCATTTAATTAGGATACAGCAAAAACTTAGAGTGGTGTTATTGTTCCCTTACTTGTGTGGATGGCAATTGTATTTGGAAGGCTATTACAGAATGGTATCCTGTAAACCCGCAGGAAGCATTACTATGTGAAGGATGTTTCTCCAAATTTCATCAAGAACGATTCCATAGTTGTAAAATGCAAAAAGAATCAGTTTTACATAGTCGCGCAGTGAATACCATTTTAATGGAAGAGCGTGTACAAGAAACATATGACCAATACAGCGTACGCCATCACAATTCAAATGAAGAGGTAAAGAGAATATTCTTGGAGACATTCATTCATACGCTAAAAATTGAACCGAAAGAAATCAATAAACTAATATTACGAAAAGATTGTTATTCTCTTGTGAAGTAAAATTATTCAGCTATGTTTATTTAGGAAAGATGTTAAATGTATGAGTTAAATGTAAAATAATTTAGAATATTTTCTATATTTCTGTTTTTTATTTAATTTAAATAAATATATAGATCACATATTTTCCATTTTATTTTATTAAGTTAGTTAATAGTAACATTAATTCTCCATCCCAATTTTAAAATAGGACTTTCAATTCTCTTAATTATTTTTATTAAAATTTTAGAAATGTGAACGTAAGTATGATGAATGACTGAAATTATTATTCTTTCTAGGTTTTAAGTATATACATCTATATATATATATAAATATACTTTCCCGCCAAAGTTTCAACTAGTATCACAATTATTTTAACAAAGCTTTTATTACATGATAATTTTTTCTTAAAACTTCAAAACGAAATTTTATTTTGTGAAATTAAGATTTCAAGTCTAATAAATAGTTACTAATTATAGTTAATTAAAATTGTGTTTTGATTATTTTCGTACTGTAACTTACTTATTTTAACTTTAACCAAGTTTTTTATTCACGAACTATTTTTCTCTTTAGTTTCAAAACAAAATTAGTTTTGTGAAAATAAAATTTACAAGTTGAATAATAGTAGTTGATTTTACTTAATGGCTTTTTATTTCGTTTTCTTTTCTGTAACTTATTTGCTTTCGGTTAAACAGTTTTTCATTTTAAGTTTCAAACATCAAAGTTTTACTTTTGTAAAATTGAATTTTACAATTTATTGATTATCCTTACACAAAGGCTACTATAACTTATTTTCTTTTTACCATTGAAATTTTAAAAATATTAATTATATTACAGTTAATGTTGATGAGAGTAATCCTATTTTAAGAAAATTTTATGTATGTTAATAGTTAGAAAATAATTCAGTTAAACAAAAGTTAAATAAAATGCAAAATATATTTTTTAAAATAGTATTTTACCTAAACAAAAGTTTAATAGAAACCGCTATGTATTTCATAAAATAATATTTTAGTTAAACATGAAGATTCTCAATTTTTTACTTCAAGCAAATTATTCACTTCAGCGAAAACAAAAAAGTTGTTTTAAATTATTTTTCTTCTATAAGTTATTTATTAAAAGCTCTTTGACTTAACGTTTCCTTCAAAATAGAAATATTCCATCTTTACTATTTTTTAAAATTAACGTATCATTCAAATTTTCCTGAAAAGAAAAGTAATTTCCATATTTTATTTCTAAATATTTTTAAAACTATATCATTTCATGGGTAAATAAAAATCAGGTTTTATATAATTTTTACAATATTATTTCATACTCGTAAAAGTAGTAGTATAATGGTCTATATACAATAACATTACAATTTTATCTTGAACAAATTTTCCACAACTTTTGAACTCTGCTAATTTAACCAGTATTGAGGTTGTATAGTTTCTTACTGCGCAACCGTTCACTTGCTTAGGTACATGGTAAGTACGTCTTCCATTAACATTAAAATTTAATGAAGTAAGCGAAGTAAGGTACATTTTTACATTCTTTAATTGAAACAATTTTTGAATCCATTGGACTTTTCCAGTACCTATACAAAAGAATACTGCACCAACTTCGCAGAGTTGTGCAATTTTTCTTGGAATATGAGTTGTACAATAACCATTTGAAGTATCGTATGAAAAATTTCAGTTAACCATTCACACTCTTTTTGATAGCCTGTTGCTAATTCTACCCTTTCACATGGAAGTTTTACCATACAATGAAACATTAACGTAGCATCAATTGAACTTTTATTATGTCGCATTTAAATGCTCAGAAATTCTTTAAAAAATTGAACACGTTAGAAAGCAGAGGATGATATTTTAAAACCTTGCATATAAATAATATATTCCCTTGAACAAATTAAATATTTTACTGGAGAAAATTGTTGTTCAATAATAGTTGGAATTAGTTGTGCAATAAATTTTGAATCTTCAGAAAGAATTCTACATTTCTAAAAAATCTATTCACTGAAATAGTTAAATGTCCTTGTTTCTTATAAATGTCATAATAATCAGTAAATGTTTTATGATCAATTACATGATTCATTAAATTTTTTGATATAACAAATCCAGTATTGCAATGATATATACACTGATGAGTAATGTTTAATGTGCATCCACTACACTTCTTTAATCGTTTCACATTTGAAATGCTCGGAAAAATTTTCTATCAAAATTTTAAATTCTTAAAATAAGTAAGTTTTTACTGTTTCCAATAGACATGAGTCTAAAACAAACAAAGGATTGCAAAAAGTATACTCCATGATCTTTCACACTAGCAGTTCAAATAACATAGTCATTGTTTTCAGGACCTATATCTTTTGAAATTAGTTGATCTCTTACCTCTTCCACTTTACGTTCAAGTAAGTTTCGCAATCCACATTCAAAGGACACAATTCAAAATTCACAACAATTTTCATGTTTTGCTAAATAAGCATTATATATCTGCATAAAGTTTCTATGTTTAAGCACTGCGTTCCATGTACGATCATTCAAAAATTCACTACGTTCAAGTTCATTCAATTCCCAACTGAAACAAGCGTGTGCTAACTGGTTAGGAATATTGTAGAAACAGGCAGCACAACTCAAAGGCGTATCAAGACAATTAAAATTGTCTATGGCATTCCAAATACAAAGTTCTTCAATAACATTAATCCCGCACTCGCAAGACGGAATATTAGGTTTTCCATCACTTTCACAAGAAACAGTTTCAGCAGAATGTGCGTTTAATTCAAAATAATTTTTCAAAGGTAGTGAACATTCATTCTGGAAATCACCATCAGAAAAAACAAAGTGTAATTCAGTAATATTTTCTGCACTATGTAAACCACGTTCAACAGGTTTTGATAAAATAAAGTTTGATTCACTAATATTTTCTGCACTATGTAAACCACTTTCAACAGGTCTTGATAAAACAAAGTTTGATTCACTCTGGGAACCACTATTCACTGTTACTGAAGATTCAATAGGACAATCAAAACTAGTCACTAACGAAGGACTAGGAGACCTATTTTCAATATACATCAAACCTAATGCGGCAAGTTCTGCTTCCGGCATCGCACAAACAAAACTGTCTGATGAGTAACTCTCATCACACCACAATAAGCTTTGCGAAGACATAAAAACTGAGACTGGTTTACCTGCTGCTGCTACAAGTCTATTTCTGCAGCTACTGTTGGAAACCAATCACCTTCTTACTTTTCATTTTCCAATGAAGAGCCACTTTCACTTTTAGATGGGGGAACGGTATTTGTCAAACCATACCTTTCATTAATCATCTTTAATGTACTATATTAAAGTTTGGTAACTCATCTTGAACTACCGGTAAAATGAAAATACAATTTTCAGAAGAATTAGCAGGTGGTTAATTATAAGTTTCTACTCACGTGCACCAAATCTGTCCTTTATTAGTAATTCTTCACGTAGTTCCACTATATTGTTTCCCAACAAAAAATCGAAGTCCATAATTAAAGTTAGCTTTTAAATGATTAGATCCAGGATGATTATTTACATAACAATTAAATATATAATCTATATTTTTTGGATTAATATTACACGATAAACACTATCATTGAAAAGCCGAAGATGGGTTCTCTTCACTTAATAGTGTTCCATGAATTCAATATCCCATACACTCATGTTTACTTTTATCCTTGTTCCAAAATGCACCTGCGGAAGAAAGTAAAATGTCCTTAATGTTCCAATTACGAATAGATTTTAAAAAAATGGTTGATCAACCCATTTTGATCGACATTCACAGGAAGGCCTTGATGGAAAGTAAGATGGCAAGTTAACTATGGTATTTTTACTGCCGTTCTGTTCCATGGTTAAAACAAGACTGAGGCTTTAATTTTTAAGTAGGTCATTAAAATTTTAGGTAAAGAACAAGATTCAAGTTGTCTTCAGCATAAAACATCGTAAGAAATATACAATAGTGAAATATCACCGATGGGCTAGTCTATTTAATAATTTAAAAATATTACGTGTAGAATATAATCAAGGTAGCTAAACGTCAATGCTATGTATTGTGCACAATTACATAAACACTTATCTATTGATATATTTCGTTTAAACACTTGAATAGCTTCCCTTATTCAAAGTTCTTAGAGTAAATTCCATCACTATCTGGTTTTGCAATAATGTTTTTCTCAATTATTTTTTTTATTTTCATCCATTCTGAATAAAAGTAAATTGCGAAGAAAATATTCAAAAATTTCAACAGTGTTAAAATGTACATGTTTCGAAAGGTACACATAATATAAAAAATCACATCATCCAATTTTAGTCTATATGTACGTCCCCTTCATCTATAGATCGTGTAACACAACGATGACACTGACGATTGTGTACATTATAGAATCATTCGGCACACAATAAAGACGATTGTTTTTATATTTCTAATATTCGATATCTTCTAGAATACATTTGTCATCAGTCGTATAATTCACACATCCGCATGAATTTTGATTTTCACTAGAACACGTGCTGGTAGATGTAACTTCAATGTCCTTCACAGCACTATCAGTTTCTTCAGCACTAGAAACATAATATTCTTCATCACTGTCTGAATTAAATTCTACCTCTAAACTTGAGATAGATACACTGCGGTAAATACGGGGATCATTCTCCGCCAAAAGCCCACCGCCTTCATCCGCACTTCGATCTTCGTAAAAATGCATGATTTGTTTACTATTGTGACAGCAGAAATGTGCACAAAAATTTAAAATAAATAATTTTACACGTCATGACCTATTTTGTAAGTAAGAAGATTCAACTGGTTCTGTAGACACCTGCATAGTCAAATTCCAGCGACTATCAGGGGATATGCGAAACTACAAAAAACACTTGAACTTAAATGACAGCATTGTATAAAAATAAGTTGTCATAACACGTTCGAAGCATCAACAATATGTTTTCTCTGCAGAACAGCGCAGCTGCAAGCAACTTATTCTCTCTTGAATAGAGTATCAAAGGATGCGAAACAGTAAATGCATTGTTAAAGTATTAAAAATGTCAATCAATTGGCGTCGGTGTCAATCAAGCACCAGACATAAAAAGAAGCTTGTTCCCTCCTTCTAAGCAGTACAGCGGAAAAAAATTCCGCGGTGTCTCATTTCAAAGAAACAAGTTTGTGCATGCGCAGGTACCCCTGAGCACGAAAATCTAATGATCATCAAATATTACTTGCACAGCAGTCGGGGCAAGAGTTTCGCTAAAAGACGACGGCCATATGGCAATTCCATTATTTTTCAAGTTTTGTTCAAACAAAATTTCTCGTTCAGAAGGTATATGATAATGTGTGCGATGACTGTGCTAGCGAATGCAGCAGGTGACTATGTCTGCGTCCACGGTTGTGAGTTAACAGCGACAACGCAGTTCGGCCACGGAAACGTTAGTGCGGTAACAGCGGCAACGATTGTGGCAACGCCAATAACGACAGCAAGGCTGGCGGCGCTAACACCGACGACGATATCGTCAACAGCAGCGCCATACATGGAATCCCCGACATATTATTCTCCGAAGAAAACTGGAAATGATGAATAAATAATTATTTCCTTACATTAAAAACTTCTAAGTCCAAGTTAGATATATATGTCAATGCATTTTCTGTAGCATCTCTCCTAAAATGCCATCTTATATCAAAATAATTTAATTCCTAACTTTACTACTCTGCATTTTATTTATTATCCATTAATATATATCAAATTATCATCAAACGTAAGTTAGAATATCATATCAACATCTAAAATAAGCTTCTACTAGAGACCGCTGTACCTCCAGTTCTCCCACACCTGATGTCAATAACCTCCAGGCTAGGTTGGATCCACTAATACCAAAACCGGTATAAAATGGAAAGGATGTTGGTACTCTTCTACTCAGCATACATAGCCAGAACAGAATTATTTTTCATAACTCCTATTGCTATACGAAGAGCTTTGCGTTCTAAGATGTCCAGATTTTTTATATGAGTTTACGATACATATGGTGCTATTGCTACGCTGTATTCTAAATCTGTAAATATTTAATTCTTGATAAATAATAATAAACGAGAAGGGTGTCCACCAAATTTGGCAGTTGCTATAGATCGAAGTATATTTAGTAACATATTTCCTTTCGTCTTATTCGAAATATTTACCGTCTCTGCTATTAGTATGTTTGCTAATCTGCTTTCCTTATGTTGATATGTACGTTTGTTGCCTATAGAAAAGGTAATTATGTTAGATATTTTGTCAGACCTGAGTAGGTTTTAGTTTTTGAAGCAAGTTGTAAGACTTACAATTTGTTTCAATTATTCCCTAAATTGTGCTTTGTTTTGTTTATTATCAGCCACTAAAATTGCAAGATCATCTGCATATAATAAGTAATTAAATAGTTTTGGAATTATTTTGAGAAATTCTATTAAACATTAATTAAATAAAAACGTTTCAAGAATTGATCCTTGGGGGACACCTGCAGTTATCATTAATTATTGTTTAATTGCACCATTTACATGAAAGAACCCTTTTCTTTTATCTAGGAGTCCCAAATTATTTTTAATATGTTATTTTTAATTGTCATAGCAAGTTTAATAATGTTTGAATTTGTACTACGTCAGAAGCATTAGTTAGGTCTATGCAAGCTGCATGAGGATTAACGTTACTTTCTATGTTATTATGTATTTGTAGTGACATCACGGCCAATGCATCTTGAGTACCCAAGTTTTTTGTAAAGCCATATAGATTTGGAGAAAATAAATTTTCAGTTTCCAGAAACCACTCTAATCTTTTTTGCACAAATATCTTTTGAATAATTTTAATAAATTAGATGGAAGACCTAACGGTCTATATGATTTGCCCAACTTAAGGGATTTGCCTGTCTTTAATATTGGCATTATCAATTGGTAGGGCCATTGAGTCAGAATATCTCCTAAAATTAGAATTAAATTACAAATGTGCATAACCAGCTTACACCTGATGCTATATATATATATAT
>JAGDQP010019845.1:0-34238 GCA_022664845.1 Lepisma saccharinum | reverse complement strand
TATATAAACAAACACTTAATCTGGACAGAACATGTGAACAACCTTTGCAGAAAAAGGTATGGCGCATTACATTCTCTTCGCCGCTTAAAAAGTTTTCTCCCCGAATCCATCAAAGCCACTTTAGTGCAATCCCTTGTAATATCACAAGTGGATTACTGTGATGCTGCTTACATGGACCTTACTGAGGACCTAGCAAAACGCTTACAACGCATCCAGAATGCCTGTGTCCGCTTCGTCTTTAACGCAAAGTACTTAGACCATTTATCACACTAATATAATAAATTGGGCTGGTTTGATCTTCGCACGAGACGCCGTCAACATGCTCTAAATTTACTTTATAAATTAGTCACAACGAAAAAACCGTCATACTTGTCATCCAGGTTCAAATTTCTCAGTGACACTCACTCTTTAAACACCCGCTCTAAAGAGAACACGGTACTCTCAGTGCCAAATCATAAATCAGAGTACTACTCAAAATCTTTCACTGTGTATACTACTAGAGCTTGGAACGAAATCCCTGCACACATCAGGGACTCGGGTTCTCTATTAACATTTAGACGAAAACTAAATTGCTTTTTATCCCAGTCACAATTTCTTCTGACTCACTAGACACACGAATGTACAGATCAACACGAAACTATATTATATATCATCATTATTTTTATTATTTACTCTCTAGTTAGTATTTTTTCTCTCTTTTAGTAATCACATTATGATTGTAATATTATATATTTCTTCATTTTTAATTGTAGTTGCTATAGTGTGAATTTTCGTGTCCATTTTTTGTTTGTTTTGTAGTGTTTAATAATACATTTTGTAGTGTAAATTATTTATATAATATCAATTTGATGTAGAATGTTTAAATGGTTGAGTGGAAGGAAAGGTTATGCCTTAACTCCGCCATTCAAAATAAGAATAAATGAAATGAAATTTGTGATTGTGTCTAAACCTGAAACTAAGACCCATCAGGTAACCACCAGTAAACGGCGAAGAATTATTGACGACACTACAATCACCGATTACAAAATCTTACCCTATGCATACAGACATTAAAAGAATTGTAGTAGTGCAACTTGCTAATATAAAAATCTGTATTGCAACTGCTCATTTGAATTCAAGATGTTGCCGTTTCAACACCCGTGCAGAATAATGGTTCGAAATCAGGAAAAACTACATTCATTAATAAGCTGTTAAATTTTAAAGCCTACATGTTTAGGACTAAATTCAAGGAAATTGTTTGGTGATATGGAGCTCTTCTTTCATACTTTACTACTGAAAATGTTATATTTCATCAAGGTATTCCCAATATGGAAACCTCGAAATTCAAATGCATTCACTAATTATTTTATAGGATATAATGTCTGAAACAAACCTGTACATAAGTAAACTGTTCACAAAAAACAACCATCATAAAAGCTTACCTGTCATCTTCATTGTTCAAAATTTATTTCCAAAAGAGAAACATTCGCGTAACATTTCATTAGTCATTATCCTATGGTTTTTTAGAATCCACGTGATAAACTGGAAATCAAGTACCTAGCAAGACAAGTTTTACAACGTGATAGTAAGTGACGGGCAGACGTATTTGAACAAGCAACAGTAAATCTGCATAGTTGTCTCCTATTTGATTTAACGCAAAATATTCCGGAGGAATTACGAATACGTACAAATATTTTTTCCCATCAAACCATAGATATCTGCGCATATAAAAGACCTGCATAATGACATAACGTTTAGTTGACGTTACAATGTCGAGCTTAAAGCATTACAAACAAGAGCTACGTGCTCTTTGCATATGTAAGGGCAAGCAACGGAAACGATTGTTACGAAAAGTTTCAGGACGTGTTATTCGAACCAATGCACAAGTAGCAAAAATGCCATAAATTGGAACATTCCGTTGAGTCCACATCAGAAAGGGAGATTACGTCGGCATCAAAGGACGTTGTGTTCATTGTCTCTTGCAAAGTCCAGTATTAACCGTAGAGGAATGTTATTGCAAAAAGGAGGAGCATTTTTACCTTTATTTCTTACACCAGTATTAAGTGCAGTGGCCGGAAGTCTTCAATCGGTAACATGGAGAATTCTCAATTTCAAAAAATTATTTAAGTACCGGAGGAAGCAACAACCCAATTGGCATCATCAGTAAAATCCCAGGAATGTCACCAAACACGATTAACTCAAGAAATGCAAAATGTATTAACACCTACCGATATAACACCACAGGAAAAATGAATAATGTACCAGCAGATATTGCATAGGTACTTGGGTCATATTTCACCAAGAAATGAACCCATTGTACTAACTACCTCTCCTGGAATCAGATATTACAACGATAAGTATTTCCACAAATCCACTATTTCAACTCATTTTAGATTATGCCCCTAGAAGTCTTAGTCGAAAAACTGGATTCTTATTAAATCTAGTGCACGCATCCAATCATATCAGTTGGGATTCATCCGATGTAGTTACAATTGATGATACTGTTCTCCCAGTATCTAATATTATTGATCTTGTAAATAAAGTGGTAAGAAAACGAAAACCACGAAATCAAATTGGCATACAAACATTCAAGCAATTATTACAGGAACTTATTAAGCCTAAAGAATTAATTAATTTTCAGCTTGGTTCAGTAACAGCTTTGTTTAAGGAACAATTTAAACGATCACTTATTCGTAAAATAGCAAAAAGACAAAAGTAAAGAAACCAAAAGCCAAGAAACGTAATACCAAAACCATTTTAAGAAATTTTAGATTTTATAAAATGTTAAAATGTCGTTATCAAAATTGTACTTTACGTATTCGGATCCAGTATCTCTGAGAAGTATTAGAAAATTACAACAAAAAAGTGGAGCATCAAAAATAAAGGTTAAAAATTGTTAGCATCACAAGATGCATATACATTACACGCTCCCGTACGTAAAACCTTTCGGCGAAAACAATCTTATGTAAGTGGTCCAAATGAGTTACTACAAATGGATTTAGCAGATACGCAGAATGTGTCGAAGTATAATGATGGGTACAGATATATTCTATGTTCAATCGATGCTTTTTCACTTTATGCAACATGTATTCCTGTCAAGAATAAAACGGGTCGTGTTGTAGCTGAACCCATTACGAAAATGTTAAAATCGCTGAAATTACCATTAGCACATTGTCAAACGGATTTAGGGACGGAACTTTATAAACAGTACGTGAAGCGCGTATTTGAAAAGTATGGTTTTAATCATTATATTGTTCATTCGGAAATAAAAGCAGCACTTGTATAACGATTTATTCGCACATTGAAGGAAAAAATATAAAAGTAATTAACGGCAAAAAATACATTGACGTATTAGACGATCTCGTACACAGTCGTACTCATAGTCCGCATTCCACAAATAAGCTCGCAGCCATTGATTTCCCAGATACAAACATAAACCGAGTCTGGCAAACCTTATATGGAGAGAAATAAAAAAAAAACAAATCTAAATTACAATCCGGAGACTATGTTCGTATCAATAAATATAAACATAAATTAGACAAGTGATATTTACTCGAATGTCCACGTGAATTTTTTATTGTTGACAAACATATTAAAAATAATCCTCTACTGTATAAAATCAATGATTGGAATGGTGATCCTATCAAGGAAAGCTTTTAAAATCAGGAACTTAAAAAATATTACAAGTAAAGAGAAAAAGTACCTTACTGAAAAAGTGTTAAAACGAAGAAAAAGATGGGTCTATGTGAAATCGTTACGATATCCACCAAGTATGAATAGTTGGTTACGACAAGAAACTGTTCAGTCAGCATCATGACATCATCCGAACGTGGTAATGAATTTTATGTAACATTACCGTTCAATGCGTGTTTAGATATATTTGATAATACCACTGCGTCATATACAATTAAGCTTGTTCAACCAATACATTTAACAGGAAAATGGGTGGTTTGGTTAATGGGAATTAGTATCCCCTGGAGTTTTTATAATATTAAGTAGGAGCAAGAAATTATTATTCAAACGGAAGGAAAAAAGCACAATATAATATTAAATTTCGACCAGGGTACTATGATTCCGTACCATCATTACTGGAAAGAATTCCACAAATGCTTGAGGCGTAAGAAAAGGAACAAGCTTTACAAGAAGCAAAATAAAAGGAAGATGAAAAAACGGTTACGACTTATACTTGAGGATTTACTTAAAATAACTACAATGAATAAACAATTAGAAGCACAACTTAATGTTCCTTGTGACGATCCAGAATCTGAATTTGTAGGTGACGATTCAAATCTCGAAGATGAAGATGATGCAAGAGCCATCGAAGATATTAGTATGTTACATTATGATTACACGTGTGATCGTGTTTATATTAAACACAGACGCCATCGAAAACGACATTATGCAATTGGAATGACAACCCGATTACAAAACCTGCTTGGGTTTAGTAATGATCAAAACATAGATCATCATAGCATTCACTATTTTCCACATAGTCGACATAAAAGACCATTGATCGTAACCATACCTGCATCATTTCCATGCAATTTAAATTATAATATCCCATTTGAAATTAATATTTGTCTTGATGTGGTCAAGACTCAACCTACTTTTCGAAAACTTCTACGAAATGTCAGTGTGCACGAGTATCAGTACGGTGAAATTAAATCCTATATGCTTGAACGGCCACAGTATATAAAAGTGGAAAACCCATATTTTGATATTTTATACGTAGACTTAAAAGATAAACGTGGACAAAAATTGCAATTCCAATTTCGAACGTCAAGCATTACACTTAATTTTAAACAGAAAGCATGATTTCAGAAAGTAATGATGATAATTTTACATTACTCAAAGTTCAAATGCATGTATACAAACTTATACAAATCATATACCTACACATTTTCGTAATAATCTCAACCATCGTATTCAATTGAATGATCCATCGTGGAGTTTTGGACTTAGTGAAATTCATTTTCCACTCACATGTCAAAATTTTCTTGATGGAGAAAGTATCTTTTGGTTCGATTTAAAGGACGGAAGATAACTAAATCATCTTGTTACTTCAGGATATTATGCCACCGTCCAACAATTACTTTATGAACTCAATGAAATCACACCATGGATAGAATTTTCCTATTCCAATCCAGTTCAAATTAAAACCAGCGATAATATTCAAGCTATTCGTTTAGCCAATGTTAGCAATGCAATTAGGATTTGAACCTAGCATTAACATTTTATAACTTGTAGTAATACAAAAACAACCCTCTCTGGGTATTGGGTACCCACAACAAGTGTTTGTATACACGGATCTCATTCATCCACAATACGTAGGTGATACAAAAACACCATTACTTCAAATTGTGGTCATGACCGATACTAAAAATGGAAAAGTGCAAACTTTTACAATTCAAAGCGTCTACTATTTTCCACTATCTAAATTAAGTTTCGATAGAGTTGAAATCCTACTAAAGGATCATGCAAGACGTAATTTGCCATTCGCATCCGCAACATTGACGGTGGCACTTCACTAGCAGTGCATCGTGGACGCGGAATTCTGTATTTTGTGGGACCAATTTATCAACTCGGCCACGGAATCGGAAGTTTATTTTGTGGTCTTTTACGATTAGCAATGCCATTTATTAAACAAGGCGCCAAAGCCGTTGGACGACAAGCGGCACAAATTGGAATTTAAGTTTCTGGGGATATGTTAGAAAATCGACCTGTAAAAGATCCGTAAAAGCCCGCGTATGCAAAGCAGGAGCAGCTTTAAAGACAAAAGTGGAAACAAAATAAAATTAGTTGCTTACTGGTAGCGGTAGACGATGCGCACGCTAACGAAGAGCTCCTGCACGTGTTGGACCACCTGCAAAGCGTCGCAAGTACTAGACCGAGAGATATTTTAGTTAGTCATCATCATGTCGTTTCTTACACCTGCTAGTAAAGAGTGCTGTACCAATGAATTGGATTTCGCATCTGTACCCATGACACAAACTGTTATAGAATCCCCACGTATGACTATCGGCTTATTTAAATACTCACACCCGAAGGATCCATTGAATTTGTTATTCGTGGAGGTACTTCAGAGTATATTAACCCTCGCACTTTTACCTCTACGTCAAATGTGAAGTGCTAAGGGGAAATGGGGAATATTTACGAATAACTGCAGAAGGACCCGTTGCAGCTGATATTGTTGGACCTGTGAATAACTTTCTACCTTCCATGTTTGCACATGTCGATGTTTACTTGAATCCTAAAATCATTTCGTCCTCTAATGGAACCGTTCCTATACCTACCGTTCCATTCGAAACAGGTCACAACTACGGGGAAGATGCTTCCAACGCTCATTTGAAAACGGCTTTATGGCATCTAATGCCAAAGTTGGATTTCAAAAACGTAGTGCAATGATTGCAGCTAGTGCATCTATTGAAATGTTAGGGCGTCTTTTCACTGATATTACAACGCTTGATCGTATTCTTCCCAATAAAGTTAACATGCGAGTCAAGCTCAGTCGTAGTAATCGTGCATTCTGATTTATGGAGGCACAAACGTCTGATTTCAAAGTTCACTTGAAGGAAGTCATACTGTATGTACGTTGTATAGAAATATCTGCTTATATGTCTCTTCAATTAAATCGATATATGCTTCAGGATACTGCAAAACTTTCAATAACACGTGTAAAAGCACGTGTTCATACCATCCTCCAAAATGTATCTACTTTCAATTTGGATAATTCATTTTTAGGAAAAGTACCTAAAGGTCTTATTTTTTGTTTTGTTTCAAATACTGCATGCAATGGACAATGCAATGAAAATCCTTTCCAGTTTCAAAATGTTAATCCCAACAAACTTCAAGTGCATGTTGGTTCTAAATTTTATCCACCGATTTCCTTGAAAATTTTTGAAAACAATTTGCATATTCCAAGTTATCATACTTTGATTTCCGGTACTGGCATATTGTATCTAAATGCAGGGCATGCTATTTCAACTGAAGAATAGCCCAACGGTTATACGCTGTATGCTTCTATTTCCTCGCCTACCAATACATTAGACGATTATACATGGGATATCGTCAAGGATTCAGTGCTCGTCTTCCGCAATCCATTACTTGTGTGGTTTACGTACAATTTGATTCATTAATTCAGGTTGATAAGAACCGAAACGTTTATACGGAAAATAAGGTCTAATTCATCAATTTGGCCTTGTGTACCATAAACTATGTCATTATTTAAGTAAAATATTTGGCACTCTATATCAATACATGTATATAAGGTAAAAGAAAGTTACTATTTATATCAGTGTAATAACGACAGTATGAGGGCAATCGTCCACTTTGATCAACCTGGTGACGATGAACTTATCGTCAAGGGGTTGGCCGTTATCAATACTAATCTCAATACCACACATTCTTGGATTTTTAAACAACCCTTTAACAGTGAAGACTTACCGCTAACACTTCAATTGGACAACCAGTACCTGTCCACAAACATCTATGGAGTACAATGGTCAGAAGGTGACGTAGCATACAAACATTTGCAGCAAGTCCTTGTAAACTATACAAAACATATCTTCGTCCACGGCCGTCGCAGCCAACGCTTTTCGAACGATTCCTCGGACGAAGTGTGATAAATATTGAACATTTGAACTGTCCGAAATCAAGTAAATTACTTCTTCCTTCAAGTCATTGTAGTCATTACAAACATCAGTTCCATACGTTTCACTATCAATTTTATGAAGCACAGTGTTATAGTAAGTTTCTCACCTATCATGATTTGTCACAATATATAAACTATGAACCAAAAAGCAATCCCACCTCTATTACTCCAAGTCTCAGTGTACTTGAATTTGATGATACGACTCTAATTCGTCGTGACTATGTGGGGTGATAAAATTTTAAGTGTTGTGTTGCATGACTGCGTTACAAGTTCCATATTGACTGGCATATATTCATTAATTTACTTACCTGTAATAGTAAAAGCTTCAGCTGCAATAATAATTAATTTGAGCCCGTCGTATCAGCAAGGAACACACTGGACATGTATCAACATTAATAAAACTCGTCGAGCCTTTTATTTCGATAGACTCGGCCGCAATCCACCCAAAACCTATAGTACAATTTCTTCAACGCAATTCTTCAATCTATCATGTAAATAAAGTGCAATACCAAGCTGACAGTTCCGTTTTATGTGGTTTGTTTTGTATCATATATATTTATTATAAAGTTAGAAATGTAAATATCTTTTCAAAATTTTCAAAATCAACTTACAAAGAAATGATCAGCTGGTACTGAACTTGGTCAACAAAATGTTGAAAGCAAACAAAAAATGTCAATAGTTCTTTTTTAAATATTTAACATATGTAACTTGATCACTTTTTATCAAACAAAAATTGTATAACCCATGTAGTAGATTATTTTAGATGTAATAAAAACATTTTACTTCTAAATCGTTTGGATTTCATTTCATGAAAAAAATACATATTCTGGTAGAATAGATTTATTATCTTTGTAAGCTACAATTTCATTGTGGATATCCCGTCGACGAGTTTTAATGTTTGAAGTATTAGCCAGTATTGTAACTGTATGTAATTCCGTAAAGCACATGCATACTCTTTCACTCTTTCATGATACGTACATTTTAAAATATCCACTTTAAAATTCAGTGTACGCAAGGAAGGACATCCTTGGTCTCCTAAATTTACCATATATTTTTCAATTTAAATGCTTTTTGCAACAACACTTCTTTTCATGACCCTTACAATAAAAATTGAATCTCATATCTCATAGTTGCGACATAATATGGCAGATATGGGATATAGTATATCCATTCGACGTGTTCCATTCTAACCCATGTGAACCAATTTAATTGTGTTTGATTTGCAGCAACTAAGTCTGAACTACGCAAGGAAATTTCAAAAGACTATGGAATAACAAGCTGGCATCACATGCAACTAAGCAAAATTCTCTGATAATGTATTCCTTCGGGGAAATCTTAAACCCTTGAAAGTCAATGATGTACTGTTTGGCACTAAGTACGCGGGAACTATTCAGAGTTTGGTTTTGTTTCACAATTACAGGTATCACTGGCGCAATGCATTCAGGGTCTTGAAAAAATTGGCAAATAACATTAAACAAGGTAGTTCTTAAAATGTTTGAATGATCCTGCTGTACAAGAAGTTTATAATAGTCTTTGAAAAGTTCTGGATAGTTCAAATAACTTTGAATATGGTTTGCAATAATAGACCCTGTATTCCAAACGTACATGCAATCATGGGGTTGATGTAAATTACACTCAGTGCATTGAATAAGATTATTTCCCAAATAAGTATTTGCAGTGTTCAACACACACTTATCAAAAAATTGGTCAATACAGTATGTACACTGAGCCATAATCACTACATACCACTAAATAAAACACAGTTAACTAAATAGTTTCGTACACAGTTTCAGTAAACACTATGTCCATTACAAAGTTCCAGTAAATATAATTGTCCACTACACAGTTCCAGTAAATATAATTGTCCACTATACAGTTCCAGTAAATAGGAAATGTCCACTAAACATTTCCAGTAAATAGAGAATGTCCACTACATAGTTCTAGTCTAGATATACAATTTCCTAGCAATATTGCGACCAGTGGCGGTCTTTCTTCAGTAATGCTTCTCTTAACTTCCAAAGACAAATTTTCTTCATGTGCTGGAATGCCCAATCCAAATTTTTCGCAAGTTCACACCTTCAGGATGAGATTCCAGGTACACAGCAAACAACATCTCTTTAGTTTCCGCATTCATGAAACTATCTGCTGCTTCGTTGTTTACGATGATTGTGTTTCCTCTTAGGGAATTGGAATGAAGGAAAAACCATCCATTCTCATGCAATCATGATCCCGTTCAGCAGATGAGATTGTTTTCGGGAATCCAATCGTTAATAGCACGCCAAATGCATGTTTCGTCGATCCAGCGAGGAGTACACTTACACGATGGAATAGTGGGTTTAACAGAGGCCTCGGCTTCCTATGCTGCTGTAACTAAGGTGCGCTCGTCAATGTCTGCAAATGATGCCATGGCTATATTTCCACAAACTGGCTTGCTTCCACTTCAACTCCTATAACAATATGCCTCCTTCTACCAATCATGTATGTGATCCTTGAAAACAAGCTCACTGGATTCCGGCGCGCATCTTTTTGCGCATTTACCTTTCATTCGTTTCCCATGCGCATAAGATTTACGTCCTAGGATGTCGTTTCAATACATAATTTTTTTCAGGGATGCCATACTAGTATGCAGTTTTATTCATCAATTATTATTATTATTATTCATCTAATGTTACATTAATGCTCATATATACTCCCTTTACCTATATTAAACAATATTACTAATAATAGGGGTACCTACACCTCTTCAATTCTTTAATATTCACGAGTACTTAAAGTTTGTTATATTCATGTCAATTAGGTACTTCTCAATCAAAAATAACTATTTAATTTCTTGTTCTGTTTTTACATTATTCATTTACGTTTTTTAATCTTTAGTATCAGGAACTTCTGTGTCTGCGCGTTGCTTCTCCCTTTTTCCTTTCTTTTTCATGATAAAAATTACCTTCTGCCCACAGGGGGTATACGAAACTGTGTTTTTAGCAAGATGTGTTGTCTACAGTGGAGTGGAAAATAAATTGGTAGTACATGTTTGGGTTGTGTGCGTGTTTTAAAACTAATAATTAAAAGTAATATGCTAAAAAGTAATAATTATCGAATTTGTTATTTTTCTACCTGAAAGTGTTGATGTCATAAAATAAGAATTACTTCACTTCGCTTTCACTTTTGTCTCTGCTTTAAAATCTGAACTTTAGTGGTCAGAGTTGAATTGAGTACAGTGGAAGAGTTTTTTCTCGATCAAATGGGGCGGGAATCAATCCGGATGACGGAAAATAAAAATAAAAAATCGTTAACGTCATAAATAATATATAATACACCTTTTATTTAAGTTATTGTTCATTTTTACATACTTTTACAATAATATAACTGCAAAAGACGTAGTGTATCTACATAAAGTATAATTTCGATTTTAGTTAGGTACTATAAGGACTATTTTCAAAATAAATAACATTTTGCTGTCCCTGGACTAATAATAGCAAAATATTTTGTTAATTACGTTGAGCCATGTAAAAACTTCATAGGTTAATGAAGAACATGAATTTAGTTGTTTAGTGCATCAATGTTCAATAAAATCCACTTTTCTCATGAAAAGAAATCTTCCTTATCTCCTTTAAACACATGTTTCTAGATAGTAAGTACTTATTTATTGCACTGTTTTACACCAAGTACATAAGTAAATATTAAAACATATGTTTCAGAACAGAGCTGTATTTTAGTTCATTCATTTGTAATATATGTTTCATTAAATAACGAGTTAGTTATTCTTATAGAACTCTTGTCCTCGAAAAATGTCCACTCTGTTACTTTCTACTCTTAAGTATGTTTCCACATACATTTTAAAAGATGGAGTTGTCAATACTGCTTGAGAAGAGCATTATGAGATTTTGTAGCCATCAATATGGCTAAAAGGGACGAGACGCTGTTTATTTTGCTTTCGTGATTGCATTTGTGTTTCAACATGGCGCGTATTTATATTTCATGTCAACTCTGTCATTTGTACTTGTATTTCAAATATTTACATACCGAAAACTACTGATTTTTTTATTGTAATCATCTGTCCCCATCGAGTATTTGGAAAAAAATCACTATATAATTTCGAATGTTCTCGCCCTTTACATGACAGAAAGAAGATAACTAACTTAAATGAAAAAAGTTAACTCTGTTACTCATCCACTGTGTTATCTGAACATAGTAACAGGCTGGACATATGAAAACCTTTTTGCTAGAGAACATAGATGAGTACGGAAGAAATAGAGAAAGTTCGCAACAGGAATAAAACCAGAAGGAAAGGTTCTCTGAATGCCTTTGAATGGCACAGCTAAATCTTCCTGCTGCCTCAAATTCTGGACATAGAAGACAAGGAAGAAGATTTGTGTTCAAGAATAGATCGAAATGTGTTCGTTAATATAAGTTATTGTCACTTATTGAAGAAAACGTTTAATCTTTGAAAAGGATTTAAAAAGTATAAACGCATGCAAAGGCTCAAGAAAAAAAACAATGAGAATAGAAATTCATGTCTTACACCAAAATCGAAGTCCTATAAACGAGCAGCAGTTTTGAAAGAAAATTCAGCGGACGCAGAAAAGGTACGAGAAACGTTAGAATTTCAAACGTGATGAACAAGAAATACAGTAAAGGAAGCTGGAAAGAAAGAGTTATAATTTCCCAGATTATAAAATCTAGAATTGCTAAGGAGTATTAATTATTAGACACACTTCGGATATGGTAGAATTGTAGGAAGAAAGAAATGTGCAAACAAAAGAATTCTCAAGGAATGTACAGTACAGAACACGGTAGAACAATTCTTTATTCAAGATAATATATGTTACGTCACTGTACGTAAAGGTGAAATATTCACAAGAAGAAAACAGTAAAAGCAGGTAATATATTTGAAATGTTCAGTGAAAAACCTCTACAAACATTTTGTTCGATATTAAACATGACATAATACATGTCTCTTTTTGTATAAGAACCAAGTGAAAAGAAGAGAAACACTTGACTATGTAGGCTCCATGTAATATATCATTTAAAGTCTGTGTACCAGGAAAAAACTATCAAAGTATTAGAGAAAAAGGAAGAATGGGAACGGTAAAAAATTTAAAAAAATGAATTTGTAATTGAAATGCAAGAATTTAGGAGACAAGTGTACAATATTTCACAGCAACAACAGGCATACCGCAAATACAATGAAGAATTGATGTCGTCAGAGAGTATATTGCACATTAACTCTGTTCAAAACACAAATTTTCATACTCTATATATTTGAAATATATTTTTTAAAGTTATTTACGTATTTTTAGAAGGTAAGGAAGCTAAAAACTAGCAAATAATAATGGTTATGATTCTAGAAACTTTATGAAATATAATGACTTTTTGCCTCATAGTATGAACATTTTGCAGGTAACAGAATGGAAAATCAAACCAAATGTATGAAAGCATATGTCTATATAATTATATGCTAAAAGCTATTTGTATGTGACAAAAGTGTTTGGCCCTGTTTCCCTATTCAGCCAATTAATGCACCATTAAGTTCTAGGTTTGATGATTCTAAAGATCTTTGTTTTTTGGCTCTTACTAGGAATTCTTATTGAACCACTGATACCAATTAGTTAGTTTATTTAGCACCAGAAGCCACCAGCGTGCACGTTCCATTTACATAAAATCTGTATATGATAGTTTGCGTTCATGTTTACGTTCCCTGTCGTATATTCATTGCTCCTTTTTCATGCTAGTAGTTGCAGGCGAAGAGTAAATTATACTAATCCAATATGATCATAGTTCTTTAATTCCTAGGCATGGAGAGTAGATGTAAATAAGGTTAGGGTGTGAAAGGAATATAATACCGCACAAGCATGCAATAATAGCCCTAGGTCGGGGCGTGTAAGTACAAAAATACATGTACTATATACCTAAAACATTCCAATGGAGGGAGTGGGGTCGAGCGAATGTGTGTTTTTTATTTAATGCTAGGTTCATTGGTTGCTAATGCTAGCTAACAACACGTTTACAAGATTCTCTAGACTTGGAAACAGAAAATGGTTTTCCTAGGTATATGTTGGGTTGAGTACTTTGTGGCTAATGGCACAAAATGTACTGTGACATTATATGTCCACATTCTAAGTAATAATGTTGCAATGGTGTTGTGCTTTTCGACGTTGTGTTTGAACTTTATATTACCGGATTGATAAAGCATCATCCGAACCGACCATCGCATCAGTAAGAAAAGTGTTTTTTATTTGGACGAAGCTGACCATTAACACAACTCTTTAAACGTTATTCTGGTTTTACCAAATGCCTGAGAATACTTACGCAACTTCATTTCTGGTTGGCTAGATATAAGCTCGGCAGCTAGTGGCTATTTATTTATTTACGAAGCATAATGGTATCCTAATGTGGATGAGCATCCTTGAATTTTTGGCTTTGGGGAAAACTCCTCCCTGTCTTGTGAGTTTGAAATGACAACATCACAGAAAATATAATAATATGATAGTCATTTTGTGTTATACGAAAATCCATAGACACAATGTCTCTTCACCTCCTGTTAGAAAACTGTGTCCGATTGCATTTTATAAAGTTCAGAACAATCCAATAACAGTAAATGTATGTGATTATTAACCTAAGTCCGTTTATGTCTTAGCAAGTGTGTTGCTACATGTACGGTTGTGTTTGTGGATGAGAGCAGCTGTTGGTACAACAATTCAACAGTTTAATGAAATAGCCTATGCTCCTCACTTGGAAATGCAACATGTAAATGTGATAGGGAGTAAAGTTTTTGTTACCTATATTGATGTGGAATTAGAAAACAGACCAGCAATGTAGTACTTGCAGCCTGTATTTTATTTAGGGCGACCTTACGCTTATACGACCAATTAGGTACAATTGTACTCGACGTCTTATGTATTGTGATACTACTAGTATTATGTATATGATAGACGTTGGGGCGAACCAAATATCCCTACCTTTGAGTGATTATCTTGGTGAGTTAAATATATGAACTGCCTCTAGGCTGGGAAATGCGACTATGTACTGGTGCTGGCCCAAAGCATTACCCGTACCACCTAAAGGAAATATCAACAGGAAAACTAGATATCGTGTATAAGGCTCAAACGAAGCAACACACTGTTGTACAACAACGCTAGCGACTGGAATTAAATTTCGTTTCTACGAAACATTACTTGAGTGTTCCATTTGGCTTTCGTGGTTCAATAAAAAGCATGATTTTGTTATATATTTCTTCTATACACCTGTCCCATCGTCATGGTTATTGTAAACATGAATTGTAACATGCAAGCTGGACTGCACTACTTTATATGCATTGGTTTGATTGAGTGACTGTTTCCTAACAGAATAACGTAAATCGAGATCATTTTGCACACCGAATCTAATATTGTAATAGTTTTCATTCATTCGATTAGAAACATAAATTGTTGTATGCCCTCCTGTAATAGTTGTCTTCATTGTTTTTCACACGTAAACTTTTTGTTGCAGCGTTCGTTCTTTGTATCACAAGTAAAATTATATTGTACTAATTGAAGTTTTTCATTGTATCTCAAATACTTAATACGAGTTTACTTTTGTTGTAACATTGTTTGTAGCACTGGGAGTGTGTATGTTTTATTCACCTAATGATACAATTTAACAAACGTAAACATTTGTATCCTACAAGCTAGGCAATACTAATTACTTCGTCACCAGTACTATTGAGCTTGTTAGTAACATACATAAAAGTAAATTACACTTGGTAACATGGTCTTGCACAATTGTACGATTCGTAGTGCATTCAAGTGTACTATTTCTAACCGTTGTATGGAAAAGGTTAAGAACGGTGATATTGTCTAATGATTGTCTAAAATGTTAAATACCAGAATCACTAGTGGTTAATTGTTTGTATCACTGCATTGGTTCTATTCTGTTTCCTGTAACAAATGAAAAAACAAAAATTAAAGGCTGTTCACTTGTTTGTGCTCTTTTTCTTTCACATTATTTAAAACAACCACTAATGCTCAATTGGTTAGTATCACTTATCTTTTCTGCAAACGATTTAAGAAACAAAAATAAATGTTATTCACTTGGTTGTATCACTTGTCTTTTTCCAGGAGATTATGTAATAGCACAATAAATATTGTCCAATTGTTTGTATCACTGCCCTAAACCATATCAGTAGTGCTCCATTTTGTAATAGTCGACTTTTTCCTGGAAAAGGTTTAAGCACAAAGGAAATGCTGTTCAATTATGTGTATCACAGCACTAACCCCAAATAACATGTGCTCAATCGTTCTGTATCGGTCCTTTTTTATCTTACGGCAGTGTTTCTATTATTTTTTCTGCAAAATAGTTAAGAACATAAAGAGAACAGATGAATAGTTAGTATCACTTGTCTGGCAGCATTGGTTCTATTCTGTTTCTTGGAAACAAATGAAGAAAAAAAATTAAAAGCTGTTCACCTGTTTGTGTTCTTTTTCTTCCACATTATTTAAAACAAAATCACTAATGCTCAATTGGTTAGTATCACTTATCTTTTTCTGTAAACGAATTAAAAAACAAAAAAATAAATGCTGCTCACTTGTTTGTACCACTTGTTTTTTTTCTAGAGATTATATAATAGCAAAAAGATATATTGTTCAAATGTTTGTATCAATTGTTTGAGTCTGTACATACTTTGAGAAAAATATGAATAATGGGTGTCTTACCTCCGTCAATATATTGTTTTTTATTTCATTTTAATTATAAGCAATAGCAATATCAACCATGCATTCAGTCTTTAGTCCATAAAACAGTGTATATTCTATCTACGTATTCACCAATTGTGACAATATCCTCATATGTTTTCATGAAATTGCGATGCATAAGTTCAGTATCTTCATGTGTCCCAATGAACATCTCGTAAATGTCATTACAAATACGACAATATATCAAGGTTTTCCTGCACAATCTCTTTGAAGGATTCCATGGATATGATCATGCAGTGGTGTGAGTCCAAATCGACGGGGATATGGGTAAAACATTCTATACAGGTAAGTGCAATAGATGCCTTTAATACTTTATACTGTTTAAAATGCATTCCGCAGTAACTGCAGCGCTGGAACATTCACAGAAGGCCATGTTTACCGTCAACCATGTCAAAAATAAGTATTCAACGCTTTTATTCGATGTTACGACCACTCGGATAACGCGTCGGCACTCATGATAACCATATATAGTGTATCACGTTACATCACACATAAGAAACTTAGACACTAAGGTGTAATTAGAACAATATACCCTAATGAATATCTTGATTACACAAAAGTGATGTAGCTTGCTTATACTGTTGCATTATGTAATAGTCTCGTTGACCATGTTGTGGCAAAGCAAGCAAGAAATAAATGCATGTTGTTAACCGTTGGCTTTATTACTTGTTTTCACTTGTCATATTATGGACAAAGAAATCTGTATAGTTTACACTTATTGCTGATCAGTAGTTAGCAAGAGGGATACAACTAATGTGTATAAATATAGTAGCAGTTGACCTTTCTATCTGTACCAAAGACTATAATGCAGAGGAAACTGTAAAAGAATTCCTGTATTATACATAAGTAAAGTTTTTGTTCTCTTTATAATGAAACATGTCTCGTAATAGTAATATACATTAGGTGAAGTCCAATAGAAAACATATCAGTAACTGCCAATAAAAACAACGTCATTCTCTTCCGTTTGATGTCAACGACATATCTTTAAAGACATGTATCAGACGTTGTTACGTCTTCTGCTTTGTAGTCATGTACAACTTACCGCGTTGAATTTTTACGTGTGTCCTACGTTTCACAAAAAATATTTGTAACAATACTGCATAGCTCCCTTGTTTTACAATAACAGAACTCAACATTATTTCCAGTACTCTGACGTTTTAAGTTCTCCTATAAGCTTCACATTAATATATTTCCACATTTTGCTATTGCGAATAAGTACTAGCAATTGGTTCCTATATTTCGTTATTAATTAAAGTCTAATCCCTAGAATTCCTTTGGAAGCAACAGCAATGCAGTCATGTCGTTTATACATTGTTTGCGCTCCTCCTAAGAGTACGAATATGGTATAGGCATACGGTTCATCATAAAAAATAGCTAACAGTTCAAGTTCTTGCTGACCTGTATTAGTTTCCCCTTAGTAGTTTACATATGGTAGATCCAAACGTTTCCTTATAAGAAATAGCAACGAGTTCAACTTTTCTCTACCTTGTGTGCACGTGCAACCGCTCGGACAGGGTTCACATACATTTCGCAAATAAGCAAAAAACATCCAAACGAACTTACATTCACTGCTCTACAACAATATGATATCTATCTATCGACGAAAAACAATAAGAAGCTGATTGGAAATTGTTCTATTACATATCAACAGCAGGACTTTATTCCATGAAGCAACAAAGATATTCGTCTTCCCAGTAGTTCTTATTACTTAAACTTCTATTTCCTTCTGTTTTTTTAAATCTATTTTCTAAATTGTAGACAAACATACAAAAAATCAAGCAAACAGTATATTCAAGCCATCACATGTAGCCGTGTATTTATTATACAAAAAATGGCTAGCACAACTCTCGGCTTGTTTCGTTATTCTACAGATTAAACCAACAAGCCCTTCTCACCAAGATACAGTCGAACTAGGGTCTTGGCATACTCATCCATCCAGAAACGAACTAAGAACTTTCGGCTTTTTTGTTTTTTGCTACAGCATCTTCTTACAGTGAGATGTATGTATCTACGTATGATTGTTCGAATCACTTGTCATTCATGCGTTTTTACCTATAAAATATAAAATGTATTTGTGTGTATGTTCATTAAATACAAATCTTTAATGCAGCAAATACATTCTAAAAACGCTTTATTTAACCAGTGGTTATATGTCGCATTCGTATAAAAAGAACAGCGGTATCGTCATGTGCTAGCTAGAAAACCTGTCAATGTTATTGTGTACCAATTTTTTTGCAAATGTGCTATCCGCTTCCCTGCTAGACCAATTACAAATCTATGTGCGTGATTAATTACCAAATGCTAAATCCATATCTGTGCTTATTATAATAAAATCCATGTAATACCAATCATATGACCAGATATAAATTCTTATCTGTTTGTTAAATCGACTATTAACTATCCATATACGTGGTACAGTATTACTCTATGCATCTGCCTTTGTATTAAAGACACCTGACCTATCATTAGCTCATATCTCTGACATTTATTTTGAATATGTAAATACGGAAATGTCCACTATTGCTGGCTATTAGTGTGTTCAATTGTTTATTCTACCATTACATAAGTAGAGTATTTTGATTAATCACATACGTTGTTGAACATACCAATACTGTCATAGTTTTAGTACAGATGCTTAAACCTATTGCCATTGCACAACTCTGGTAATGCAAACTTGTTCATCTACAAAATGATTAATATTCGTAATTTACCTTGGAACTTTTAATTACCCTAATTCAAAAGTAACTTTCTCAACCCAGAGATGCTCATGCAGCGTAACTCTACTAAACCGCAATGCTGATATGTCCGCTGTTTTTTCCCTGTTTGCACTGTACAGAGATCCCTGCTTACACCTACACCTGCAGTGAAAAGTGCAATACCAATACTCAAGCTTGCTATTCATACCTTGTAACGTATATGACCCATCTACAATGATCCTTCACCATGTTGGATGCATGTAGCCAGCACGTCGAATACGACCATATTCTGTTAAGGAGGGTTTATTTTTTATTTCTATATACATTCTCGCTTGACATATTAAACTTGCTTCGTAAACACAAAAGATACAAGCAATGGCTTATTCGTTTCCCTTGTGTCAGTTTCCTATGGCCGACTTGTGAGTTTTTAGCAGGGGTTACTAGCTGACAGCACGCCTAAAACGGTTATTCTTAGTTATTCAAATATCCACGCTTTCAATGTTGCCATCGGTTGATCTACAAGAAAGATACATTCATTGTCTTTCATACACATTGTAATGTCTCGTGAACAGCTTGTGACGTTTATCTACGAAGGTTGGACACCGCTCAGTATGATCGAACAGGTTTCTCTTATTGTTTCTCTACATTTGTGCTTTCATATACGCATTAGGCTGGTAAGAAATAAAATTACACTCCATTCTACAGTCATCCCGTTAACATGGATTTTATTTTTCCGGTAGTGTACATGACAACGTGCATTATAAGCATTGTCCTATATTCTGATGACTGTGATCGCCCTTTTCTATGAAACTGACATTAGTTATCTACCCTCTCAACCATTGCTACAGTATTCCCCCGCATAATAGCGTATTCATGGATTTTCAGCATTTCCCGCCAGAGGGTGCTACAAGCATCAAAAATTTTATTAATACAGCGAAATAATATGTTATATTATTGCCTATACTATTTTATATTGGTCAACTGCCATTCACGATTCCGGAAATTGTAACAATTTATCTAAAGGCCCATGACCCGTCAGACAGTGTTTAACAACTAATTATTATTATTTTATATTTGTAGCGTGGTCAACGTTTAACTACCATTCACAATCGTATGAGTACACCAGCCAATTCCGTACGACCACTAACGTTGGTACTTGTTACCGCTTAGTATGCTATTCTTATAGAGCTAATAATATTCAACACGTTTATTCGTTTAAAGGTATTATCCCTCTGCGTAAACTATACTGCTTGTACAACGCCCCCAGTCTACTCTTAGCAAAGCTGATAAATGAGCTGCACCTACCTAATACAGACATACACTGTTCATGTTCCTAGTTGCAATTCTAGTTACCTTCCAGTAACGTAATCCCTACCATCAAAAGATTCCCGGTTCAATGCTTGCACAAACATGTTCAACAACGCATGGCAACATGCCTACGGGGACTGGGAAGCATCTCGCATATACACACGATCTCGTTGCTTGCTTCACTGCAATGCCATGAACAAGCTAACATCCTCCAGCCAGAACGAACCAACGAACGAAGGCGGAATTCGACGATCTTGACGGAAATTAATATACAATATATCACTCCCACATACACATTATCCCTCCTCTTAACATATCAGAAAATATATATTTATTTTCTTCCTTTTCGGGTAACATACTTTGAAGACTACCATTCATCTTATTCACGCTTCATTACCAGCTCTGACATAGCCCTTTGTCACTGGACAGACTGTTACGATCGCTTTATTCTTCAGCCTCAAAGTAACCGCCACATCTCCCATTCTTTAACTTTTCGTTTAAAAAAACTGTCAACTTTAGTCTTGTAGTCTTCTTGGAAAATGACAAACGACTGTGCTTCCCCCACTACGTAACACAGTCCTTCACAAAACCATCCATCAAAGTATTATTAATGAGCGCTGTCACCCACTCCTGCTCTTTTACAAAGCACCCTCCCAAGATCATTAATCTTCCCTTTGTGTGGAATAATCTTACATGACAGGTGAACATGGTAGTTTTCCAAACAATAGAGTCGCCATTACAAAGGGTACCCCAGTTGTGGCTCGCTATCTACTAGTTGAATCATAAAAGAAAGAAAGCAAAAGAATGAAGAAAGAAAATAAAATTACGAGAAATACAGCTCATTAGCACACAACATAAATCACCTTAGCTTAAAGATATCAAAAAGGTCGAACGAAAAAACTAACAAAAAGAATTCGGGAACAAAAACTAATCCCTCCATAAAAATTCGCATTCACGGCGACAAAGCGCTCTTGAAAAGCTGGATCCTTTTGTGTTACCTTCTTGTATATACCTGGCCGCTGCTCGAATCTCCCCCTCCTTTTCCTTTGAACCTACTCCTCTGCTTTCACTCAATGATTTGCTATTTCCAGTTCTCGTTTTAAAGTTATGTCATCTCTCTCTCTCTCTCTCTCAAACACAAAAGAAAGAAATTCTTAACACAAACCGAATGTTGCCCAGAAAGCCAAAAGTTGAACTAAAAGAAAAGCTTTCTCAGAGAGAGACACTCATTCCCTCTCTGTTTCTCTCTGCCTAAAGGAAACGTAAAATGCTTCTCCCTCGTATAATCTCATACAATGTGAAATCACCATATCAATAAAAGAATATTAATGTACGTTTGTCATTAAGCAAATTGCAAAGAAACCATAAGAAATGACTTACAACTAAACACGGAACCAAAAGAGGAAAAATGGGAAGTGGGGTAAGAAACAAATGTGCCATTTAAAATGTAAAGGCTCTGATAAGCCCGGGGGTTGCAAATGTCACCAGCAAGGAATAATCGTAGCATACAGGCTTGTAACAAGGCGCTGTGTGATACACTATCATGAAATTGCTAATATGTCCTAACACATAAGCTACAATACTAAACTCGTATATTACCGATCATTAGGAGATGCAAATCATGTGGTATCTACAAAAGGTATACACAATTAATAGATCTGATCATTAGTCTGTTATTCTACAAACCAATGGGAAACAGCACACAGATCGACTACATATAAGATAAAAAATAGTTAAATACTTGCACAATTGGTAGAAAAAAGTCATTGGATTGTAGCTTAAACCAAAAAGGGGGGGAAGAAGGTAAACAGCGTAATAACGCAAGTAACGCATGAGCGCAGGTATGAAAAAATACCCTAAGGTGCCTAGTAGTTTCTTCTCTCCATTTAGCGACTATAGGAAAAACAACCCAAAGCCGACTACAACGCCACAGGTTCGCCAATGGTTCCCTCTCAGTTTCACCAGACGAATAGTACAGTAATGAAGGCTGTGACCCTTACCTTCACCAGCCCTTTACGTATCTTGCTCTCTAGAGATCCATAGTGGTGTCTCATAAGTGAAACATGGATGTGGGGGTGTGGGCTTTCACACTGAGGTTTTCCAATGTTTGAAAAGCAGATTGACCGGGCGAATGCCCAGAGATAACCTTGAGAGTTCTGGCCTCTACCGTCTTTTTCTTGCGTAGTATGTTATGTACATGGTATCTACTCACTCACTATGTGCTCGAATCGATCCGAGTCGATGCTCAGAGAAACTCACTCTGCGACTCGGTTACAGTGAGTCGAGTTCGAGCGACCACTCGACTAGGGGTTAGACTCGCTGCTCGAGCCGAGTGGATTGACATAACCGTCAAAAAAGTAGTCAGTGGATGATGTCATAGTAATGCAAAGTTACCTTACCTCATAATTTATACACAGCTATCTTGCTTTTCTACTTGTTTAGTTATTCGAGAACACTTAGAGCAACAAATTACTTTGCCAAGGAGATCAACAAACTAACTTCACATCGACTATCATGCTTTCTAGTATCATTGTTTCCAAAGTTAGTAGGAAAGAAACAGCAAATAGTGAAACTAAATTAACATAAAATAATAATAAAAAGCTTCTTAAAGACATTCTTTTCTTAATCAATTCGTACTAAAAAGGAAAGAAATGTTTATGCATGCCTAAAAATAATAGCATGTGGCGCTCTCTCATATACAATCACTTCATAAATTCTTGAAATGACGCGCCCAATTCTTTTCTTTTTAATCATGCATAAACCTTTTTTTTATTTTTAGTACGAAATGATTAAGAAAAGAATGTAATTAAAAAGTTGTTTTGAGTTATTTCGATGTCAACGACTCGCTCGACTCGAGTCACGACTCAGTCAGACTCGAGTCGATGCTCAGTACCTACTAGAGTCGAGTCGAGACAGTGCTCACTATGTACTCGAGTCGGCGCTCACTATGTGCTCGTGTCGAGTCGGCGCTCAGTAGGTGCTCGAGTCGAGTTGAGTCGAGTCGGTACTCAGAACTGCTCGAGTCGAGTTTAGTCGGTACTCAGAACTACTCGAGTCGAGTCGGTACTCAGAACTTCTATAATGATTTGATTGTAATAAAAATTGGATCTACATATCGAAATATGCAAAAAGGAAAACTATTTCTTCATTGAGTCCACAAAACCGGGGAAACCATAGCAAAGACAATAGGACTGGACTTCCTCTGAACAAAACAAAATGTTCAGCTCTCACGTAGAGGGAAGACTAAACTTATATACAAAAATGATCATAGAAACAAGGTTCCCCTTAGGCCACCACACCTTTCAAGGAAAACCTTACACAAGTGGAAATAGCGCTCCTCTGCTATACGCAAGTTCATAGGCTTAATCCTCGTAGAGGTTCTTGAAACCAAGGTTTGGAATCAATTTTACCAAAAATCTGTAGGTCCAGTCCTTAATACTCGACTGACTTACTTTGGACGTTAACAACACTTCAACAACATACAAAGCACTTACTGCGAATACTTGTACAAAGTAAAAAATGCCAGTAACAATAATGAACATCAGAATACAGTCGCATTTGGTGCTGTCGAGCACAAGAGATGTGTTAACACTGACAAAACACAAACACAGAAACATCAAGTAGAGGGCCCAGACTTATGACTTGACACATCAAGACTCTGAACCAAAAACCAGTAACAAGAAATAAGCTGAAAACTGCAGAGAATAAACACTTATACGATTAGCCGTGTTCTTACTGCCAGGCACGATACAGACAAGCAATTTCACGACATACTAGTGTAACGCATCCCAGGCTTCGAACCTGGTACCAGAACCTTTTTCATAAGGTTACATATGCATAGCACATAACCACATCCAGAAGAACAATTCTTGCATCGCGTGATTATTGCACGCCAACGCTATTACGTAAATATCATACATAGACAATATTATACGGAAGCAGCAAGATATGCACAATGCTACATAACAGGCAGCACGTAACGCCTGTTATAAAACATTTGTATGTAATCAAATAAGAGTAAATATGTGAATAGCGCAAAAGATTCTTCCGGGCAGTTTCGTTGAAAACAAGGAGCTTAAACTGCATGGGCCATCAACTTAAACTGGAAACCTTCTGACCCATGTAGCTTTCAAGCGCCTCTCTTTCCCAAAAGGGGAAAAGCAGAACTGACAAAATAGTGAAATACTGTGGAGATTTATCCTGTTACAATCTCTCGTTCTGAGACACGAGCTCGACAGTCACCATACTTATAGAAGCAGACTTTACATCGGTGAATAGGATGACCAGGGTCAGCAGCCATCGAGACTTCAACGAACCTGTCCGGTGAGTCAAGAGCGCTACAAAATGTAACTTTTTTTCTGCAATGAAAATTAAACCTAGTTTCTAACAGCCTCTCGATTTTCATTTCTTTATATCGCTACATCCTTCGATTCCAGTATAAAGACCTGAGACCATAGAAGCCTTAGGTGGTGGACAGCTGGGCTAAGAACAGTCAACTACCAGATTCGTTTTAAATATCAATATACACTTGAGAAATTTCTGTTAAAAAACGAATTAAGCTATAAAGCAACTATTTCTATTGCAATACATAGGAACTTCAAGCAAGATTATATACATGATACGTTTAGCCATTTTCGCTGTATCATCATAACATTCAGACAAAGTTCGTTTTTCCCTGTATGTTCTTTTGTGAATAAGGCATAGCAGATAAATCAATGACACTGACGTCAGATTTCTTACATTTTTTCTCTCTCTCTCTCTCTTTCTTGCTTATTTTCTCTGTTTAGTAGGTTAGAGGAAATGATTGGTGAACACACTTCTATTTGAGATTTCTAGCTTGTAAAACAAAGCAAATATGTTTATTTATGTTAGTAATATCACTTTGCAGCATTGCCTATATATTTATGTTTAAGACATTGCTGCGAGCAGTACTCTGGTATATTCGTAAACATTAGCAACGTTATACTTAGCAATTAGAACATCAGATGCCAAATGCAAGAACTGGGCGACAAACAGGAGATAAGACACCTGAAAATATTCCTCAATGGTCGCCTCAAAGAACCCCACAACAATCGCCTAGCCCTTCCCCAGGGCCGACTGCTACACACATTAGACAGGTATACAATCCCCCAACTTATAAAACTGGTCAACCTTTCAAAGAATTCTTATCAAAATTTGAGCTCATTACGCAACTCAATGAGTGGCGAGAAACGGAACGTAAACTTCGTCTCGGTGTTTCCTTAACCTTCGCCTCTCGATATATTTCTCAGTATCCACAAAGAAACAGGTTACGATGAACTCTCTTTCAAAGATGACTGAAAGATGGATTAACGAACTCTGCCCTAGTAATTACTTCATGCAAGTCGAAACGCTTTTAAATTAGAAAATTCAACAACATGATGAGAACCCCATTCACTATTTAATTTCTAAGTAGAAATTGATGGAACAAATTTGTACAGAAATGTCTATGCAGAAAAAGATATATCACATTATTGTTGGACTCCGAAAATCATTCCTAGATCAAGTCTCGTTAGAAAAATTTAAAACAGTCGAAGAGCTAAAAATGAAACTGCACTCGCTCTTGAATCGTTATTTCTTAAATTAAAATATTAAACAGCGTCACATAGTACTCTTCAACAACACAGCTATCTGATGAAGAATTACAGAAACGTCTTCAGGAAACTTACAAGTTATTTGATATTTCCAAGTTTCAAATTTCATATGAGATAAGTCCTGAGCAAAACACAAAGGTGGGAACACTGTCATATGAGTTCCGCGACATCTGGTCCTATAGCTCGTCCGACATAGGAATTGTACGTGAATTTAAACAGAAATTACACGTGGACAAAAACATAAAACCACTCGCACACAATTCTAAAGTAGAACCATTAAATATATTACCAGAAATTAAGGCTCAGATTGCGGCTTATGCCGAGCTGGTGTATTACGATCTGGTATTACTGATTACACATGGTGGATTGTAATAGTTAAGAAACCATCAGGTTTATTTAGAATATGCTCTGACATGCGCAAGCTCAATAATTATATCCATAAACCAGCAATTATACAGATCAGCAAGAAATATGTACTGTATAAATTGAAAAAATGCAGAAATATGGTGAATTTGGACATCAATAATGCATTTTACTCTGTGGAAGTTCATGAGGAATCGCAGAAATACCTCGGTTTAAATATCTCGCCTACAGGCTCCTTAATCCTGACTCGAAATCCTATAAGCCTCATCGCATCAAGTTCTTCACTTGAACAGGCTTAAGAAAGACCTAGATTCAAAAATTGTTGGCTTCTACGCTGATGATTTATTATTAAGTGGGGACGACTTCCTCAAAGTGTTGGAAACGCTTAAACAACTGTTTCTAAAAAATCGACAACTTGGTATTCGTTTACAGATACCCAAAGCAAAATTTTCCTTCTCACGTTTGACCATTTTTGGTTTTGACGTTAATCAGCGGGGAATTTCTATTTCAAAAAAATTCCGATTAGCCATTGAAAATTTTATGTCACCTAAAGATGTGAAGTCACTCTGCAAATTCTTAGGGTTATGTAATTTTGCAAGAGGACAAATCCCAAAGTTCGAAACTTAAGTTTCCCCTCTATTAGAGTTAACGAAAAAGGAAAAAACGTTACACATGGTTCCCATCCCACCAAGAAAGTTTTTGGCTTTAAACAAAGCATTAGTAAACTCTTTGGCAATGGCTCATTATAATCCCAAAGCAGCAATTACTACGACGCTTCTCAATATTCCTTAGCCGGTGTTTTTTTCAACAAGTTCCCACCACCAAGCAATGAAGGACATTAAGATTCTGTTCAGGAATATGCACAGATTATGAGAAGAAACGTGACACCTACGACCGCAACATTCTCTCAGCCGTCTACATATGTAAAGCATTTCGCTACATTCTTTTACTAATCCATTTTGAGCTATAAACTGATAATATAGCCTTCAGTAAATCAAAGACTGCCAAGAACCCACATGAAAAACTTGCGAGAGCATATACCTTTTTAGGTAAATTTACTTTCAGGCTATGCTACTACCTGATCCATTTAAACTGGATTGATGTTTTCACACGAAACATGAACCACGATGACCCACAAGAAATGGAAACTGATAGTGTTTACTGGATATTCCACATAAAATAGCCACCATGGTGGACTACATTTTATACAGAACGCTCCCGAAAAACAACAGACACAAAACAAAACAACTCTGTATACCGGAAAACCTGAAATCTATTTGGTTTAAATATATTCATTGCACCAGGACTGCCAGCGATTTAGGTCTTTCAGCTTCCAGAAAGTATTATTTTAAAAACTTGGAACAGTATTTATCAACTCGCATCCCCCAGTGTGCAATATGCCAGAAGAACAAAACAGTTAGTCAACTGCCGCAAGGTGAGCTGTTACATATATAGGTACGCGCTGTATTTACCTCGTATCAAATAGACTCGAGCGGAATATATCCCGAGTCTTACAGCGGCAAAATGTATATTCTCTCAGCTATATGCGGATGTAGTCGTTATCTTATATCTCAAGCAGTACCGGATATTAGTGCCAAAACTACGAGGGTTGATCCAGAAATAAGGTTCCCAAGGAGCTCCAGCCGCAAGGGAAGGTGCGAGGCAAAATCCGGCAACACCGCTGTGCGCGGCTGTTTCCCCACTCTCGATTCCGCCCGGCCGCGCTTCGCTGCGCCGCTCAGTCTTGGCTCAGCAGCCGTCCGAGATGGTGGTGCCCATTGTTGCTCCCGCCAAGTGCGAGATTCGTTCCGTAATTCGCTTTTTGCACGCCAAAGGGACTCCACCCGTGGATATTCATCGTCAGTTGACAGAGGTGTATGGCGACAAGTGTATGTCCGTTTAAGACGTCCGAAAGTGGTGCAAGGAGTTTAGTCCGCTCAACACGTCAGTTTCGGAAACGATTGTTGAGATGGTCCAACGCGAAGTGCTTCAAAACAGGAAGATCACCGTCCGTGAACTTGTTGCTCGGATTCCTGGGAGTTCTTAGGGTACAGTGGACAGAGCTTTGACTGAAAAATTGGGGTATCACAAGTGTTGTGGTCGATGGGTACCGCGTATGTTGACAGCAGAACACAAGGAGAAACGCCTTGCCTGTGCTCCCCAGTTTCTTCAAAAGTGTCACAAAAATAAGGAAGGATTGTTGGACTCCATTGTTACGGGATACGAAACTTGGGTGTTTCATTTCACTCCCGAAACGAAACAAAAGTCCAAATAATGGACTGTCATGCCCCACCCTCCGTACAGTCCGGACCTCGCGTCTAGCGATTATCACTTGTACCCGAAGTTAAAGGAACACTTGAATGGCCAACGCTTCCGGAGCGACGATGAAGTCAAAGACGAGGTGAAACGCTACCTCAACGGGTTGGCGGCGGAGTTCTAAGACATTGGGATACAAAAATTGGAGCACCGTCTACAAAAATGCGTAGAAAAAGATGGTGATTATGTCGTACAATAGAGCAAAGTGCCTTGTTTCCAACTATGTACATTGCTATGAGAATAAAGAATGTTGTCTATTTGTAAAATTGATGGGAACCTTATTTCTGGATCAACCCTCGTATTTGCAACTTCATTTGCAAGCAAATAATACTGCGATTTGGACTACCTTCGACTCTGAAAAGTGACAGGAACATGTCATTTCGCACTGCCCACTACACAGAGTTATGTAATTTAATGGGAGTAACTCCATATAAATGTAGCGCAATATAAATTATTGAAGCTACACATAATCTGCTTGAAACGATGATTAAAACAAGAATGTCAGAACAAGGAAATGACCATCGTACTTGGGATATTCCCCTCGACGTGTACGTGTATTGTATTAATCAAAGCACAGTACCTTCGTTAGGTTACTGAGTTAATTATATAGCGCTAGGTTTCGAACCGAGAGATATAGCAGAAACTAAATTTCAGATGATTTGTGAAACACCAGACAATATTACTCGCCTTCAAAATATGCAACACGCAAGACAATTGGTAGCCAAGAACCTCCAACTTGATCATGAGAAGCAGAAGAAATTTTACGATAGAAGTCACCGGCAACATGAATATCAAGTCTGTCAACCTATTTTGGTCTATAACCCATCCTTCAAGAAAGGAGACGTTAAAGCTTCTACATCTCCATTTCAAGGACCAGGCACTAACTTAAAGAAGCTTCACCATGCAATGCATACCATATTAAAATGAAGGATAAAGGTGGAAATTTGATCATAGAAGATATTGCTATTAAAAGGTTACGTCCTTACTATTAAGATATACATCATTTAGAGCGATATGGTCTTAAATACACAACCAAAGACGAATAAAACAGCGATTTGTTCTACTTTTTAAAAAAACAAGAAACGATGATGAAACGAAATAAGTGGTTTGACTCCGACTTTGGACGTTATTTTATATATACTTCTAGTCCTTTAGAGTGCTGATTCGAAAAAAACAGTCGAGTTATTCCCGACTTTAAAGGAATACTGTTAAACTCTTTTCTTTAGTCCACAGCAATATATTATTTTAAAATACTTTTTTAAAATGAGCTCCGATTTGGTAACATATTTTAAGATATTTTCCGAAGAGTAATTGTCTCCTACAATTACTACGCATAGTATAGTTTATTGTATATTCGACGCAATATCTATCAACATAATTTTTAGTTATATAAGTACTACATCAGTAAAATTCTGAGACACTTCTTTCAAAAGGAGGACAGTTAACGTATATCTAACAGTAGATTAAGGTTAAGTAGTTGCTGACATAGGCACATTGTCCTTTTTCTTTTCTTTCTCGTTATGTCACCATGTGACGCGTTTATGCAAACACAACCAAAGATATGTGTTTTATTTTCAAGCATAAACACACACTGAAGAAAGGAAATAAATACTTGAATATGTAAATAAATTTACCAACTACACTCACCTTAATTGAAACCCCACCATAGCATTCTATTCCTAATTTCTGCTGTAAAGGTGGGCAGATAGAGTTCCCTTTCAACAAAACTACACAACTTTCTCTTAATCTTATGAGCAAAAAGAGGAAGTTGACCCCGCAATGCATCCACACTTATATTGCAATGCATAAAATTTTCCCGAATTACACTTTCCGTTTGTACTGGGAATATCTTACTACACACGTTGTCGTCTCCGACACGTAACGCGCAAAAACGGGCAATTTCTTCGTCTATAATGTACGATCTTATTTTAACTTCGAAGTCCGCCATTTCGTATTCACAATACAAGTGAAGCCTGCTTGATCAAAGGCATCACGGTGGATAGCAGCATGATTCTTCTGAGAGTATTCTCACATATCACCTGTATATGTGGATGGCAGGCAATAGTATTAAAATGTTGTATCAGTACTATTGGTATATAACCAGTAATATAAAGGTAACACTCAGACTTTTCTCACATTGTTTATTAAATATTAAGATGTTATATATATTTAAGCAAATATCTAGATAACGTTTTAAACAAATGCTAAGACTTGCTTCTCTCTTTTTCTCTTCTAGAGTAAAAAGCATCAAAATGGAATACGTATTTCTAATAGCAGTATCCATACAAGCACTACCAATTTCCAAGGTACTTATTCCTAATGAATTTCATGAGGTAATTCTACTTCAAATTGGAGCCACCCTTACCAACCTCCCTTACCCTTACCAACCCTCAGAATTGTGTGCAGACACTTTTGAGACAGAATTATGTTCCATTCGTCTACACACAATCCTGAAGTTATTACTGGACATCTCCTTAAAACTAATTGAACTCGTTATTGAAGTACGAAACGAACTTTGGTCCATGAAAGTTATTTTTTTTACCTGCAGTGAATTTTGAATAATTGACGTAAAGCGAAAAAGGCGGGAACCTTCCAATCGACCTTGTACAATCGCGGACGTATATTTTTGACCCCTTAGAATCCTCATTTAAGCTATATGAGTTCTGTTACTTTGATCTGTGAAAGTAAAATTTTGATTACCTGCAATGAATTTTGAATAATTGACGTAAAACGAAAAAGGCGGGAAAACACACTGCGATTGAGCCTTAATACTATCAATATTTAGAAAAAATAAATAAATAAAATGAATAAATAATTTAAAAGTTCATTTACTGCTTCGAAACGAAATTACGACTCCTTTAAAATTCTACGATCACATGGCGAAAAGAAGCACAAAATGGCATCCCCACAGGTCCACTAAATTATATTAAAATACACTAATACCTTTGCCTTTGATGTAAACGGTGAAATTTATGTAATTAAAGCAAGACGAAAAACTTCAGGGCTGGGTTGCAAGAAAAATACTTAAGTGTAAAATCTGTCTTAAACAGACCATCGAACTCTGCATAATACTGGAGTGACTATTTAAATAAAAAAACGGGCCGCACAACAATACGAAGCCTATAAAACTGAGTTAGAACTGAAAATTTGGTCCACATTGGATTGGCCTGGAAGTGGACAAACAAGTTTAAACGTTTGCTCTGGCATCTATCTTTAACACTAAGTAGTCACTCCAGTATTATGTAGAGCTCGATGGTCTGACTTAAGTCCGATTTTACACTTAAGTATTTTCCTCCAACCCAGCCCAGCATCCTAGAAAGCCCTTTTGGAGCAAGCCTCTTAACAGTTTTGTAACTTTCACGACAAATTTCTTCATATCAAAATTTCTGCTATCTCACATCATCATCTTTACAGTACTTCTCTTTTCGCCAGGTCATCACACACCAGTCCTATTCACCAATCACAGAGAGGATGAGCTAGTGTCTTCACTCGAGGAAGCAGAAAAGTAGGACCCGATTGAATATAATATTAACGTCGTCTGCTTACTAACCGAAATGATTTTCCTAGAGAAAATCAATGAATTAACTATAATAAAAATGAAAAGCGTAAAATAAATTAGATATTAAAGAGAAAATCATATGAAAGTAGTTCCCGCAAAAACCATCTGAGAGATGCGATTTAATTCGACGGTATCATCTAAGATTTTTTCCTATCAGATCTCTTAAAATTGTATAAAGAGGAAAAGGGTGCTCATGAGAAAAAGTGATGAGCTAAGAAAAAGTAGATTGCTAACGCAGAGAATATAAGATATGTATAAGTGCTCACCACGCTGAAAAAAACAAATGAAGAGGGAAAAGAGAAAGAAAATTTGAACATTGATAAGCGTAAAACCAACGACTTAAAAACTAAAGGAAGGGAAGATGGTACGAAATGAAATGTACGAATCGTAAGAGAGGACCATTTCATAATTCTCGGGAGTCGAAACTGCAAAAGAAATTGCACATGATTCAATGCTTTGAAGCCAGAGACAACGTAATTAATTATTGTGACGTCACAGGCTACGCTTCCTACTGCCTCTACCCTAGAGTAGCATAGGCGTTAAGCTAGGCTCCTTCTTTACAACTTATATGGCAACCCTCTACAAATGGCGTGAGTTTAGCATATTGTTTTTGGTTGCATAAATAAGTATAGGTAAACAGGCCATTTGGAAGGCCCTTTTTGCCTACTATCCCATCCCAACAGATCTGTCAAGACAGTAGAAAACCAGTCCCTCACTTGCAGCTCCCCCCCCCCTCCCTCTTGAACTTTCACTTCTTATAGTTAGCAGACCTTCAATGTAAGTGTATGCTCCAGTTGTTTTACAAAATAGTTTATATCAGAGACGTGGATATGTTGCAATAGTTTGGAGGATTGGGCACAAAATCGGTAAGAACTGCACTGAATTTTCACTTTGAAAAACATACAATTCTATTAGCATATTAAACGATAAATAGCGAAACACTAAAACTTTGAGTTTATTTTAAAACTGAAATTTCTTTATTGTCTCCACGTTAAACTTATTTTTCTTATGCCCGGTTTCACCAACCTTCCTTAAATGTTAAGGAATCCTTAAGTCAATTTAACGCCTCCTTAGCGTCCCACAGTGTTTCACCAACCTCCCTCAAAGTTAACGATTCCTCAAACTCTTCCTTAATTTAAGGATGCGATTTACCTCCCTTAAGTGTTTAACGCGCCCTTAAAGTGAGAAAGAATATGGTGGACTACTATGAATATTTTGACACAGATATCTTTTATATTGAGCATTTAATAAGCGTCAGACTGGAAAGAATAATTCTGAACAGACCAAACTCTTTACAAATGTTTCATGAATCAGAATTCCAACAACAATACTGACTCAGGAAAAGTGTTGTATACAAAGTGTTAAAATGAATTTAGCATTATTTGAATTGGTATTTAATACATTTCCTTCAGGCATCTAAGGTTCTGGCTGGATAGGGGAAGGAAAAGGATCCGGTAAGGTGTCGGCCAGGACCTAAGTTGACGATACAATTCCGGAAATTGCCTGGTGTGACTGCGGAGGAAATTACCTGAAAACCCCCCAGTCATGATGGCCGCCCGCTGGGATTGAACCCACGACTTCCCAAATGTTAAGCCAATGCTCTACGATCATTTAGTAGAATTATTTGAATTCGCTATAGATCGAAACCATCTACTGAGACAAACTGCACTGCTTTTAATTACTGTGCACTTTAATGTCTATAGAACAGTCATGGAAAAATGTACAGCGGGTAAGTAGCATTTTTCTATGGGCCAGACGGTCAGCTTTACCTAAGCCGTAAGATATATAAGGGACTGCAAGTGACAGGCTTAGACAATATTTACCTATTTAGTCCATAAATATAGATTAAATAAAAACTCAATGCTATATTCCTCTAATACGTTTTTAGTGACTGTACATTTTGGAATTCAGATAGTTATGGATAGCGCGCCCAAGGTTACAGTGTTTATGTGCACTGTAGGGTGTCATTTGGCACTAAAAGAGGTAGGGGAAATTTATAGAATAATATTTGTTCGATGTTATTTTATG
>JAGDQP010019844.1:2429-34238 GCA_022664845.1 Lepisma saccharinum | reverse complement strand
AATGCTTGAGGGTAATCTTTAAAATTCAGTATCGTTTTCTGATATCGATCAGCATAGAAACAAGGGTGAAATTCTTTATCAATCTACATCGTTCTTCAACATCAATACATGTCATTGTCTGATAGCGATCAATATCGAACTCTGATACTGATCGACATCGATCTCTGATAATCGAGCAATATTAGCAAAATGTTTACCGTTCGTTATTGATCGATCTCGGATTACGACCTCGATCAATATCGCAATTGTCCGTTATTGATATTGGCCAATATCGATGTGCTGCTGCGGTTGATTCGATTCTGATCAAAGCCATCTTAAATATTCATTCAAAGATATTTCTCGTATTCATATTTTGTTTTATACAGCATGTTTCAAAAGTTCTTTTTTGAATTCTCGAAACAAAGAGAATAGAATTATTTTAAAATAGATATGCATAAACTAGAATTATTGAGTTTTTTCACAATCAAACAGATTTAGTCAAGTTCAGATAAGAATTAGTCCTATTTCACTTCTAAGCCTGTAAGTTACATTTTCCCTAGTATTCCGACACAGGTATTTCCGATATCAGTAAGAAATTCGACTGGAACATTTGAACAAAAAATTTTCATTCTTATGTCAAATTTCTTAACGTGTAAAAGTATTTTTTGTCTTAATAATATGTAATACATAGAGGGTACAGACTTCCACAGACAAAGTTCTCGTTATTAAGCATGGAATTTAAAAATAAAAGTTCCAGTTTCGAATTTGAAATTTTGACTATCTCGGATCAATATCGTGACTACACAGAATTCTGTTTAATCTGTTTACATTTTCAAAAAAAGATCTTGTTATTAAACTTACCATAATTTTCTCAGAAATAGCCCAAAATAACACTTTTCATTTAAGTATACGCTGGTCGCATAGCAAACATATGAATTAGCTAAAAGAACGAACGGGATTTCAACTTCAAAAATAGACGAAAATCAATATTCACGTGAAAATAACATCTTCCTTAAAGATCTCTAGGCAACCTCTGAGTTCTACTGTATAGGGTTGCCACCTTGACTGAATCAAAAGACTTATCAAATATCGGAAAACAGTATCAGAAAAACATTTAATAATAATAGGAGGATGTTGGGTATAAAAATAACAATCAAATAACACATTCGTATACGTTATACTTAAATTATTATTTAGGAAAATGTTTTCAGTTATTATGTTTTCAAAATTAAACCTAGTATTTCATGGGTATTCTAAGAGATATATTCTGAATTTGATAGAAATAATATTATAGGGGAATATAAGGGCCTTTTTAAACTTAAGAGGCAGCAGTACCTATTCCCTCAGTGTTTTTTTTTCATATCCTTGAAACTACGAGACTGATGACACTAGTAAAATTACTAGATCTCATTTATAACAAAGCCCTTGAAATTGTGGGTTAGTTTATTTGAAAAGCATTTATAAGTATTAAAGGACCATGTTCTAAAATTTTATTGCTGTTCATTTATTGTCCAGTGTTTTAAAAAATATGAAAAAGAAAGCACTGAGACATTTTTAACTTTAACCTTATCTTCCTAGCACCTTCAGTCACAATCTTGATCTGAAACCAAAAATTCCGACCTACAACACCAATTATATCCCAAATGGTTCGTTTAGACTCGTGTTCATTAAAGCGTTTTTGTTTCATTTTAGCTTCTGGATATTAAAAATAAATAATTGTGTTCCATCTTCTTTTGCTATTTAATGATAATTTGAGAATCTATGGTAGTAATTTTTTTATTTATTAGCTACACTGTTAAAAATTTTCGGTCAAACCCCTGGAAAATTTTGAGAAACTGGTTTGAATGGAACGTGACTAACAAAAAATCTGAAACCCTCTAGTTTCCATAAATATTCAAGCAAAGAATAGTTAGAAATATTCTCTGCTATTATGCAGATTTACAATCTGAATCTCAATAACAGTAGCAATGTGGACTAGCAAAATAGCAGAGAAAATTTTTAGGTAGTTTTTGAAACTGAAGGGTTTCTGATTTTTATTAGTCACGCTACACTCAACTCGGTTGCCTGACTTTTTCCACGGAACTTGAAGAAAATTTTTAACAGTCTGGTGGGTTGCGATATTCACATGAAAATAACATCTTCAAGAAAGAGCACTATCACATTCTGAATTCTACTGCATAGGGTTACCACCTTGACTAAATCTAAAGACGTGAAACAAAAGGCATCCTTCTCAGATATCAAAGATATTAAGCGTGCAATTTTCATCAAATATGTTCACCAGTATAAATCTTTAGACTAAAAATAAGCTATAAGACCCATATTTATAATATTTAAAAGTAATAAAATTGATAATGTTTATCTTCTAACTCTTTGGGTAAATCAGTGGTGTTCCAAGTTAGAATATGGAAGTAATTCTTGTTTCAGACGACGACTGTCTTAACAAGTTGCTTAATATGCGGATCAAATAGATAGAATTCTGTGAACTCTAGTTCATTTTTAAAAAGAAATTGACGTGTCACTGATTTAATCCAAAATTTGTTTCGCTCATCACTTCACAAGCATTTCATTAAGGAAAGTATCGTTTACCATGCCCAAAGCTCACCAGAAGACAAAATACGAATAGCACCTTAAAACTGCAAATCAGTGTACAGTTAATTACCATTTACACCTACACCAGAGCTGAAATGGGTCACCGGGTTAATCGGGTCAAATTTTGAACCGGGTCACCAGGTCTATGCTTGGAACCCGGCATGACCCGGTTACCCGGAAGGTAGGGCAGATTTTTTATTCTTTCCTTATTTTGCAATGTTGCACTAGGGCAGTGTTTCTTTCAAGAGTTCGAAGAGACAGGGGTTTTACCTCAAGGGCTCGAAAATTTCGACGCCGAAAAGTTTCTAAAAATATTAGAAAATAATAACTTATTGAAATAGCCTTATATTCCCGGAAAAAGCAAAAGTACTCCCGCCGACTGAGGTAGTCATGTGGTCTGAGAAGTTAGTCGGTATTCAATCATCGGGTTGCAGGATCACAAACTTAGTCTGGCCATTTGGTCAAGGTCGAGTCAATTCGGTCACCAGGTCAACTACATCCGGAACAGCAAATGTGACCCTATTTCAGCTCTGAATCTGGTCTACACTACGGGAATTTACAAGGGTTGTCGAACAATGAGCAAAAACTGAACTAAACTAAAGTGTTTGGTGCAACAGCTCGAATGGCCAGAAGACTTTGGCCATCGAATGGAGCATTACGTGGTTAGTGCAACGTCTCCCGTCGCCGTATTTCTGACTTTGAAGTCACTACTTCTATATTAAGTAGCTCCCCAAGTTCTCACGATGCTGTGTCAACACTGAAATTGAGAGTCCCACCGAGAATCGCAATGAAAGCAAAAGCGCTAACCACTTCGCCAGTCGCCACCCATTGTCAAGACACTTGTCAATTTTTGGAAAGTGCGAAGATTCGTACAAAAAATCGGGCAACCTAACAACTCTAGCCTAGCGGGGAAGATCAGCTCTTGAGAGGGAGAGCATGTCCGTGTACTGTTTACGTCGGTCTTGTAACAGAAATTGACTCTGGTTCTCCTCAGTCACAGCAGACGAATACCTAACGTATCTTTCCTAATAGCTAAGTTAAAATGAAGTCGACCTTAGATGTTGTAGCTATAACTATACTCATAACTATATGTTTTCCATAAAAGTAGAATACTAATTGTATGTGTCTACTTCAGTTAGTAATTAATTATTAAAGGTAAGAAATGCTTTCAACCAGAGATGAAAGCAGATCACTTTTACTGATCCAGTCTGACCCGAACATAGTTGACCCGATGACCCGACTTAACTTTCCTGTTCTCACCACTGCAGGAAGTACCTCTCAAACACAACAGTGTATAATAAGGAGGAAATTAAAAACTATCCTTTGCCCTCCGGGTCACAGGGTTAGGCCGAGCCCCAAGCATAGACCCGGCGACCCAGTCCAAAACTCGACCCGATTGACCCAGTGCCCCGTTTCAGCTCTGCTTTCGACACGAGATCTTCTTTTCTTAATTTTTTTATAATGTATTTTCTATAAGATTGGCAGGTAGCTTTAATCTAGTCTCGTCACAGGGATGACGTCCCTCAGTAAGCATTGTCCTTGGGGCAAGGACGGGGAAGATAGAAACGAGGACCTTGCTCAAGGTATCATCTCGACATTTGCAAGATGAAACTAGGGAAAAGGCTGCAAAACCTCAGTCAAACTGACCGTCTGCGAGCAGTACACTTTTCTTAAAAGCTACCTGGTTCAGTGGAACAGTTACATTTAAGACACAGGGTTCAATCCCAGTGGCCGGCTTTCCAGGTATTTCACTAAGTCACACCAGGCAAACGCGGGGATGGAACCTTCAACCTAGGCCTTAGTCGACTCCTTTCTGCATTCTTTCTCCTCCTCTATCCTCGCCTAAGTATTAGATACCTAAAGTCCATAAATAAATTTAAATTTAAACGGAACAAAAATTGCGTCGTCAAAAAAAAAAAAAAAAAAAAAAAAAAAAAAAAAAAAGATAGTTTTCAATAATGATAACCTCCTGGAAGCTATCGTTCATTCTTAACAAAATACAGTACATCTAAGAGAATACATTGTTTAAAACACTTTCACACACTTTATTATCTAAAGACGAGAATAGGAAATAAGAAGACTAACCTGTAGATAAGTTTCCTTCGAACACTTCTTTTGAAGAATCCGCTGCACCCGTTGCAAGCGAGAATTCCGTAATGCTTCCCAGAGCTCGTGTCCCCACAAACGACGCACGTGAGTCCAGTAGCGGGCTTCTTAGAGGGGGGCGACCCCGCCGGGTTGGAGGACGACGAGGGAGGCGAGTGGTGCCCTGATAGAAGGAAAGGATGCGGCGGAGGGGAGCGATTTGCCTGCACTATAGTCTGGGATGGGGCACACATTGAGGTGCTCAAGCTCGGGGGTAGGCAGAGGCCAGGTGGAGACACGCAATGCCGTGGGGACGGGGGCATTGATGGAGGCGTTGCAATGGATTCGGCTGGGGATCGCCGATTAGCACCCACAGGTTCTGAAATTCAAATGATTTGATTGTTAGAAGGGTCTCTATTCTTGTGTATTCATGCAAATTACAACACAAAGCTGTCATTCGCACTATTTATGCAACAAGATTGATACATTTCGTTGGTTGTAACAAAAATGGTCAAATCAATAATAATAATAATAATAATACCATCTTTATTTAATTCTACCATGCAAAACAGGTCTCTTGCTGCAAATACAATTACTTTAGGAAGGGTACTTTCTAGTCATCAATTATTACCTTATTCGCATTTTGATTTAAAACGGTATTCTGGATATTTTTCATGTTATTATATTCCAATTGTAACTGCAAATGTTATCGAAATCTCATGTTAAATTGATAGCGTTGAAATTGTATCAATAGAAACTGAAGTAGAGAATATAAATCAATGTGATGCCACGACTCGTTTATAGGTTTTTAAGTCTCTTGCTCTCATGAAAAGAAAAATCATAATTGATTACTGTTGTTTTATGTGTAAAAAACCGAAACAAAAAAAACTTCAATTTATATTGGACTTGAGATACATGGAAGAATAGGAAGGTTTTCATGACTTTTCAGTGTACCAAATTATACGTGGTGGAATATTACCAATTATACCTTTCATGCGGTGACCATCAAGCGAAAGAGTTAGAAGATCTATCCATTTCCAAATACCATAGATCAGTGGCTCTCAAACTTTCCTGTTCGCGGACCACTTGAAAGCAAAATTAAAATTTCAAAGACCCCTCTGAGTTTTAAACTAACACAAACAGCAAATATGTTACAAACTAAGTAAAATTATATCATCAATGACATCAAACACAGTTTAATGTGAACAATGAAGCTACTTTTGAACAATTAGCTCTGCAATGTTGGGTTTAATGTACGATAATTTTAATATTAATTTATTCAGCTGAAGTTTATATCTTAAATTTGATTTCAAATACTTGAGGTGGGAGAATGCAGTTTCACACAAATAAGTAGTGGTGAACACAGTTAAGCACTTCAAAGCTTTTCTTGAGAGTTCAGGGTAGTCAGTCATGACATATAACCAAAAGTCTGCTAGTTCTAATTCTGAAAACTGTAATTTTAATGAAATTTCAGTTGAAAGTTCTGCCAAATAATCTTTTGTGCCGTAAGACAGAATTTGGTAGATAGCTTATCAGCAAATGGATTCCTTATCCACATGCCAGTTTCAAGCAGCAAGTGAAGTTGCTCCAAATGCGACTTAATAACATTGAGGATCTCCTTTGGAAGATTTTCTCCTGATATCTGGACGAAATCTGCCATGGAAGGGAACTGCTCGAAGATTTCAGTCTAATATATGGATTTAAAGCGTCAGTTCTTTACCATTTCCTCGGATTTATATCAAACCTGAAAAATAATTATGCTGTAGGCTTAAGTTCAGTGCATTCAGATGGTTGAAGATATCAGCAAGGTATCGTAGCTTCAGAATCCAGTTAATTATGGAACTGTCTTTAAGGTCGAAGTTGTAATCAAACCAAAAGAGCTTGAGTTCATCCATCATTCAATTGATCTGCTCAATACTCTTCCTCGGGAAATGCACCTTACTTCCCCAGTACATTAACAATTGCTTGTGGTCACTCCCCATTTCCAAATAATCGAGAATTCAAAGAGCGTGATTTAATAAAAAAAACTCATAACCCGCACTTCCTCGCCAAGACAACTTTTGAGCTCTGGTGGTATCTTGGTCTTAAAGCCTCTTTCTGTTGATTCAGCAATAAACCCACACTGTAAACGGTGCAACAGTTTTTATCGTACTAACCAGTCCACTTTTTCCTCCACATATGGATCTTTCTGCGTCACTGCTTGTATAGTCTGCTTGTACAGTGATACTTCCGAATAGGAGGATAAAACATAGTCCACTATTTTGAAATACAGTTTGAAACTCCTCTCAAACGGCCATAAACAATTGAAATAACATAAATTGAATTTATTGTCATTAGTTACAAACTGAATTACTATACATTAACATAGTGAAGTGTACTTACTCATCAAAAGTGAAATCTTTAAACACTACATTGGGGAAAAAAATGTAGTGTTTGATTGTAAAACAAAAATTTGAGAAAATAACGATAAATCCTATTTTTTTCCTTAAAAGTGTCTGCGACCCCCCTGAAACATTGCCATTGTTCCCCGGGGGTCCGCGGACCCCACTTTGAGAACCTCTGCCATAGATGAAAACGTAATTGCTTAACATTTATGTGTGATGATGATGAGTGACCCAAAAATCCCTAGGAACAGATGGTGTTTAGGCATTCCCTCCAGTGGTTTAAGTAACATTATATGGAAATAATTTTAATATTTTAAGATGCTAGGGGTGTTCGGAAGCCCGAAGTTTATCCTGGAATTTAGATAACCTAAGATTTCGGAGTTCTAACATTTCGAAATTCTAAAATCCCGATATTCCTCAATATCGTGAGTCCTCCATTATGGAAATTCCAAATATATATCGATTATGGAAATTCCAAATTTCCGGATAGTTCTAAAACAAAAACTAACTGATAGTGAACATTTTTCAATGTTCTGTTTCATTAATCAGTTACAGTGAACATACGGAAAATCGTGATTTGTGCTGTTGTTTTTGCTCCTTGCAGAATACTCACTAGTTAGAGAAGCCGCTTTATATTTGTGATTCCAAAATTCTAGACTTCTGGTATTTCTAAATTCCGACATTCCGGAATCAGAAAAGCTGGCTTTTCGATTAGAATAACTAAGAAACCTGGAGTCGAGCAATTCAGCGTTGTCTCATGTTAAATCATAAAATATCAATCTCTATATTAATTTATTTACTTTAAGTTCACGGCATTCAAAGCCTCAAACCAAGATACTGTAGCTCAATTTCTAGGGTATTTGGGAGGTCCTGGGTTCGATACCAACGACCGACCATCTTGACTGAAGTTCTTCCAGTATTTACCCTCGGTCATACCAGCGAAATGGTGGGATGGTACCTTCAACTCCTTCCCACATACTTTCACTTACCCTATTCTGTCCTGAGCCACACATACCTAAAGAGCACAAAATAGATTCCGTTCAATTCATGGCCCCAAATGAGGCAGTATCTAGAAAAGGGGTCCATAAGCGAAAGTTACGTATCAAGAAAAACACTGATTGAAGGTTTCTTTGTCATTGTCATGTGGATGCTGTCATTCAATTATCTACCCCGCCCTCTGGTGACAGGATACTGGAACAAAACTTTGTGCGCAAGTAGATTTGAACACGGTGCATCGAGTTAGACATTCTTACGAAAGAGTACATTTTTCGGCTACAACCTCAATCACAAGAGTATTATTAGTTTAAACGTTAAAGGTTGTGCTCATTCTCCATAAAGGAAAATTATAAAGTACATCGCTTCTACTTTTCTGGAGCAAAATATTTAAGATTCCCAAACTAGTTCTTTCAGTAGGAATGAATAAGCCTAACTTACTTACTAATGCATCATTAATCTGATTAATTAACACTATACAAAGCAACAGCATTAAATTTATTTGTAGTCTGTGACGGAGACTATTAATAACATAAACTGTCAAAAAGGATCGATAAACATCAAAATAAGAGTAGAACTTTGTCTGTCTGAATCGTAGAACTCGAAGATATCCACTGCTTCAATTTTACACACGTGCGTTTCTAGACCCATATTAAAGAAACGTATTCTAATGTGGATATAACGTATAATTAATAAAGAGTGATAAGTGAATTGGAGTTCCGAAATTACCTCGTTAGACATAATATATTAACTATGTAGGGTTCTAGTGTAGGTCTTCCAATGTTGCAAATTATAGGGTTTGATTCTGATTTGAGATTAGCAACATCAACCCACTATAGTAGACACAATAATGTCTAATGTCCCTTTTGTATTAAGTATAAATATTTTGTGCCACATATATTTTATGCCATCTATGAAAGATGAACACTTGAAATACAGGTGGTTCGGAACACTAACTTTATTTTCAAAACCAAGCTACCAATTTGCCTTTAACGTAAAATCTGTAATGAATATGTCTTATTTGCAATGTTTTATGTTTAAAAAAGTGACAAACGACTCAAAGATTTAGTTACATGGAGAGCAATAGAGAGGTGAATGCTGGAAATAATCAACAGAGTGAAGGAGACAAATGAATGGATTCGCTCTCAGACAAAGTTAGAAGATGTAACATAGACTGCTAAGAAGATGAAGTAGAGATGGCCGGTCACATAGTTACACCAACTGATAGAAGATGGGAACCCATGTTCTACATTGGATTCCCTGAGAAAGGAAACGATCTAAATAGACTATCTAATACAAGGTAGGTAGATCAAATCAAACGTTTCTTATGAGGACATCAGCTGACTGAGATGTCTGTATAAGAACAGGAGTGAACTTTATCCAACAGTGAATTGCAAACGGCTGAATATGATGATGAAAGATGAACTGGATGGAACCTTTTCTTTTCAACGTCACTTAAATCGGTGTGATTGAGAATCTCTCAGTCATTTTAAAACGATTTTTAAAAATTAAATCGCAGCATACTAATTTACATTTCACTGTACAAATGTAATAAATATCTTTAGACAACAATAATAGCTGTGTAACAATAGATTAAATATGATTAGTCAAGAATTTTCAGTTATATAACAAATACTTTATTTCTATATTTTTTTCTCAAACGTCCATCTTATTCCGTTTATTTCAACAATCGCTCTACACTTAGGAAATCTCATTTTACTCTTTAGAAGTGTCTAATCTCAAAATAGCACCTGGAAAATGTCTAACAATGTTCACAATAACTCTAATACCATGTGAGAATTGGCATTAATTCCAAACGTGTCACATAGACAAGGTAAATAACAGCAACGCATTCTCACCATGTTAATTGTAATTCCGGTAGCGTAGCGTATATTAATGCATAAAATGACGTGGAACCGGCAATAGTACGCTGTGTCATGAACCAGAGTTCAACATTGTCGATGAAATTCACCACGTGATTCTCTCAGAGAGTAGCATTTGTGTATTCGTGTGTGTATGTTTAACATGGTTGGAATATATTTGCTACTCAGTTTCGTAATGAACAATTACTTCCTAACAATATTTCTTTTTTTATTAGAAATATAAAATTTTCTTACATAGTAAGGAAACTCACCACTTTTGCTTTAAAGAGGATTACCAGATCAGTTTTTACCAGCGGAGGACGGTACAGTTATAAATGAGGATTATTTTCTTCAGCGGAGGACAACTAAGCTAAGATTGGTAGACAATAGCACCTAATTTCATTTTAGATTTTGCAAAGAATCATTGACGAAAATAAGAATTCCTGACTTTGAAATTTCCGTTTTTACAGAACAAGTTACGTAAAATATTATATTTCTATTTTATCTTCCCACCAAGTAGTAAAATGTAATAAAATGCAAAGTAATGAACAATTTGTTTCATTTCGGTAACGAACATTTTATTAAAATTAAGAATTAGGACTACAGGAGCACGCATATGTCCAATTCGGATCTTCCATATTATCTGCCGGGAATAAATATTCAAATATGAACTCTACATCAGTGATTTTCAACCTCCGGTCCGAGAAACTATTGTACCAGTTATTAAACATTAATTTTGTACATTTTGACGGTTCAAAATTGATATTAAAGCTTACATTTCCTTTCCAAATCAACTAGAATCTGAAGACGTGTTGGTATCTTTTGAACCTGAAATAAATCTCAACTTACTGGCATCTTCCCGGTCCCTGAATTGTTTGCCGGTCTATGAGTATCAAAAGGTTGAAAACCACTGTTCTGCATCGCGAAACACAGTTTCAATGCGAATATGGTGGAAAATTTCTATGAGAATTTAGGTGCCAAACGTATTTATGAAAACATAATAAAGGAAACTAATCCTAAAATAAAAATATACTGCCCTAGCAGCACGGAATATCTGCCCAACACGTGGCCAATTGGTTCAATAGAAGGTCTGGTAACTTTGGCTTTATATGGTTATCTACAGGCTTGTTCAATCGTTATTAATATCCTAAACGAGCTTCTGTTTTGAGCTTTAAGAGTGATAAACTAAAGCTTTTGGTTCAGATGGCTGAGAATCACTGCGATTAATCACGCCGGCGAGGTTTGAGCCCGGAATGATAGTATTGGAATTCGAATATACAAACGGAAGCCAGTCACTTCTAGAATTTGTCCAAGTAAAGTTTATGCAATATTTATGATTAGCATAAATATTTTACTTCCTTACATCACAGTATATTTCCTTTATGTTTATTATGTACCAACTGATTTGCCCGCCCGTTGGTGCAGCGGGAATTAAATATGTTGGCAACAGTCATCGGGACTGTAACCAATACTCGCTTTCCCGTGGCGGGCCGTGTCCCCAAATAGGGGGGGTTTTCGGGACCTGCGCCCCTTTATCGTAACTAGACTCTCTGAGGGCTGCTCTCCCATGGTGAAGATCTTCCCCATACCACCATGGGGCTGCGCCCTCATAGGGGGACTTTTGCCCCATTTACTGTAACCTACTCGCGTTGGTACACCTTCATACAAAATTTCGTTTCTCTAGTGTCAGTGGTTTGGAAAATACGTTTTCGAGCGATCATTTTTGATTAAGATGGCGACATTTTTAAAAATGTTTTCTTATATTATCGTGACCTAGTCTTGATACCTTTATGCCAAATTTCGTATCTCTAGCTCAAACGGTGTGGGAAATGGTTTTGGGTGGCCATTTAGAATCCAAGATGGCGACTTTTCAAAATGTTTTAATATTTTCGTAAACTACTCTTGATAATACACCTTCATGCCAAATTTAGTATCTCTATCTCAAACGGTGTGGAAGATGGTTTTGGGGCGGCCATTTTGAATCCAAGTTGGCGACTGATAAGATAACTTCCCAAACGGGTCCAATATCTAATCATGTGCGAAATATTCCAATCGGATTTTCTCGGTGTTTTTCCGTTTCCTCCCACTTTCTTCATTCCACCAATTCCCCCATCATCATCCATCCAGCCTGAGCCAAAGCTAACTAAACGCTTTAAAAATTAAATTCAAATTCAAATTGTAGGGAAGGGAAACCTGTGTTTTTATGTCTAGTACTCCGATAGGTGCGGGTCTATTTGGGCATTAATTTTCGTCCCTCCTGTGAGCAAGGACTCAGATTCGAGTGACTTACTTTTACCAAATGGAAATTTGGATTGAATATAAGAACCGTACCTCGTTAGTCTCTGGAAAAGGAGATCTCTATCTTGATACTAGTTCAATTTAATTCCGCAAGGGGTAGGTCCACAGCCATACGTTGCTCTTCAACAGAGTTCGATTGCCCGAATTTCAGTAGGGGAAAACAACAAAAATTAAAAGAAGCTCATATCAAATAAGACTGATACCGATTTATCGTCAAATGTTTATTTTGTTACAGCACAACTTTGTAAAGTACAGCTGACGAGATTAATATACTCTAAATTTAGTGTCCGCTAAAATCAATTCACTTTGATCATTACGAACGACTTCTTTCTGTCCACAATGTGGTTTGTTTCGATGTCTCGCGAATTTCTTTTTAATAAATAACCATGCTAGTTATAAGGGTATTAATATAACGAATTCTATCCACTTAACTTCGGCTCAACATTACAATCACCGCGTTAACGTTGAGAAAGTTTTGGAACATTATATGCCTAGAATAACTCAGTAAATAGTCATTATTTTAACGTTTATTTAATTACTTATTTTAATATTTTTATATATTCTGATTTTATGATTTTAGTCGTTCATTCGACAGATTAGCCCACGTTTGAATGAAGTATCGTATGACAAGACCATATCCTTACTACTATCATTGTATGATGATATGTCCTCTCGATTGTAATCTCATTTATTTTAAATGAAACTTCATTGTCTCCCCGTTTCAGCCTTTTTGGTTTATAATTGATAAAAAACGAAATAAGAGGAATGTGATGGAGAAGAAAACATTGAGCTATAACTCCGTGGTCTAAGATTGTAGCAATTTTGTCAATTCATTCTTGATAGTGTGTTGAAAGTAATTGCCACGGGGTACTTCGAGTATGTAGAATCGATGAAAAGATTTGTAATGATAATGATCTCCAAACAAATGTAAGGAAAGTAGTTACAATATGGTCTACATTCCTTATAAAACTTGGATAAACTTTATTTTGTATGGGCCATTTCAGTAACTCTGACTTCGACTCGTCACAATTACATGTGTTCAATACCTTTAGAATCCACAAACATCATGTCACAGGCAGGATTCGAACCCGCAACCTTGGAGACGCTGGTCTAACGGGTAAGACCGCACGACTACCTCGGGTTGACCTGCATTCCTTATGTAGCACCAAAAGTAATGTAGCAAAATATGCACTATTAAGAATATTGGCAAGAGTAATTGATGAAGGCTATGTAAAACTAATAACTGACATGGACACGATTAGCGTTATGTTACGACGCATGTGAGTATAAAGAATGCCGATGCTCAAGAACTGATGAATGTTATGATTCAATAATATATTAGGATAGAAGGGTAATGAATTACGAAGTGTGTGCAGGTGGATAATGTGAATTAACTACTTGAAGAGGCTAAGCTTTTACATTTAAGATTATGGTTGGATTGACACAAAAGTATAGAGCAGTGTTTCTCTAAATTTGTTCTGCGAAATAATAGTGTCGATCGGGTAATTTTAGCCTTGGAGCTAGCATATCTTAAAGAAAAAATCTGATTCAAATCCACGTATTTAAATCAGGATAGCCACAAATGATAGGGAAGTTACGGATAATTTAGGAAGACGGATTGAGTCATGATATATTATTATTCATCATATTTACAGTCATTATTATTTACACTATTTTGAATATTCAACATTTATTTTAAACTCTCAGAACACTGTAATGATTGTTGATTGTGTATAACAGTGTTCCGTGTACAATTCATTAAACGAAAAGGGGTCCATGACCAAAATTGTTTTGTTAATACTGCCATGACCAAAATTGTCAAATGAGGAAATGTTAGCTTTTAGGGCATGTACGTGGAAATGCGTGCACTTTTAGAATAATAACGGAATATTTGGATACAGTTTTGTATACTTGGTTCACCTATATAGTATCCCTAAACTGTACAACTAACAAAGCATATAATAATGGCAACTTTAGGGTGGAGATCCTTGAGGAATGAGAAATAGTAATGCTGTAAACTCACAATGGGTTCGTGTAGGCATAAAATAAATAATGCCGCCGATGCAAGGGCTATTTGAAAACGTAATAGAGTGTATGTCAAAGTTTACCTCGAATTTGAAAATCCCTTATGGTAATATTGTGTGTCAGATCATTTTTCTGTTATTTCTAAAATCATCTCTCATGTGCAAAATACAACAGCTCTTTTAAATACCCTTCCTCAACTTCTGTTTCAGCATACATGGTATGAAACATATTGTAACATCTAAATCTTAGTCTTGTCATCTGATGTGGAAATGTAAATAAGATCTTTCATTTGAATAGTTTTTCGCCTAAGTATAGTTCAATGAAGGCAAAGTCATAGCTTTCAGCAATGTAATTTCGTCTGAAACACAGCGATGCTGCTTACCGCTTTAAAATCTATATTGGATTGTGCAACTTCTGTCGGCTCAAGGTAGCATATCAATGATGCGATTTGCCAAAAACAAATTTCAACGTCGTATCGGACTTTTCTTTTAGTGTTTTTATGTTTAATACTTAAAAAAGAAAGAAAGAAAGAAAGAAAGAAAGAAAGAAAGAAATTCTGAGCAACAGAAACTAAGTTGATTTGAGTCAATTTGCGTGTGGCCCTGTCTACAGCATTTTTTATTGTTGTTGCTGTTGTTGAACTGGTTGCCGAGAGGGTGGGGGAGGGATGCTCTTTTTAGTGGGGAGAGAGATAGAGAAGGGGGATGGAGTATATAATCCGGAACTTATGAATTGCTCATTTGGTCTCGCTTGGTGAGCGCTACAAAAGTTGAAGCGGACCTGGGTTGCAGGTGTTACGAGAGGGATAAACTGTTGGTTGATGGCGCTTGAACCAAACTGGGGTTTTGGTTTAGTGCAAGGAGGGGAAGGGGGAGAGATAGAAATGGGGATGGGGTACGGTGAATGAAAGTCTGAGAGGGTGGGGGACCGTCGGTGGTGGATGGACAGAGAGATATGCTGGATTTATTTTACAGAGAGAGAGAGAGAGAGAGAGAGAGTATGAGAGAGAGAGAGATGTTAGTATGGTTGGTGTGGCGTTGAGGATGCAAGAGAGAAAAAAAGCAACAGGATCGAAGAGACCGGATTTAGAGTCAGCCATTTTGTTTGTTGTTCGCCTCCGTGGAGCATCGGGTTAGAGGAGACGACTTGCGCCATCTGGTCTGGAGTCCGAGGTTTTAATGGTATGCATAAACCATCTAAATCCCTCCTGGATTTTCTCAGGGTAAATCTCAGCGGAAATGAAATGGCTCGTGTGCTTCGCCTCCAACCCTGCGCTTTACCTCTCTTCCCGTGCTTTATTGGGGTGTCAATAGAGTCAGCCTCAGTTAGAAAGTAACGTAGAAAATGGGAGCCGGAGAGGAGAGAGAGACAGCAAGATTCTGCAATCCTCCCCAAGAGAGATGTGGAAGGGGGAGAGGAGAGCAAGGTTCTACATGCCTTCCCTTCACCCCCTCTGCCTCTCTCAGAACTCCATCCTACTCACCCTTTATTTGCGGTGCAACTGCCAAGATTGGAGGCCAATCGAAAATTAATTATCCCCAATGGGGTCCCAGGGCTACCGTTTAATCAAGCTGAAGAGCTCGGATGCGGAGGTTTCTAGGGGTGTTAGGCGGTAATAGATATGCTAATGAAATTTCGCAAATTGCTCCTTTTCTATCCGATCCTCCCCCTCCCCTCTGCGCTCTCTTAGCAACACTCTCTGAACCCCCGATTTCTTCCCCTCCACACTCCAAAAACTCGGAGCACAAGCTTCATCCGGTTAGTGCTTTCCAGGAGAATGAAAAATGGGAACAAAAACTCGGATGCTAGTAAATTACGGCTATATTTTCCTCCTACTGTCCCTGATGTTGTGCCTGCTTTCATAGTGAACTAAAGCCCAACCTAGTCAGATACTCAGCGCTGGGATTCTTGTTTCCTTTTATTTTTTTTATTTTTTCAGATTAAATGTATTAGTCTGTTGTTGAACGAAAGCACGTTAGGCACCTCCATTCTGGATAGTTTAAAAATCTGTTATTACTAACTTAAAGTTAAAAACCAAAAAAGTGTAATGAATTTATAAGATCTAATCATTTTTGCCTTAAAAGTGAAAAGATTGATTATATTTATTGTGAATGTCTGAAATATGTTGTGTCCTTATATTCTATTTGTCTCTGGATATTGCACCTTTCAGTAGTGATCCGTTTGATGTACAAGTGTTGAAACAAATCAAAGTTATTGCGTAAAAATGAGTACTCTTTCAGTTTCTTTCCATAATTGTAAAATATTGTCTTACGACGTTATTAACATTTACGCTAAATAGGAAGAATGTTGCTATTACTTGAAGAATTTTATATTTTATAACGAAATTGATAGTGTCGAAATTCTACCATGAATAATGCAGGAAAATGGAATATTTAGTTTGTTTTAATTCTACAATCTGATTTCAGAGACTGAAAACTCGAGTTAATTATAAAATTCACTAAGAACTTCATAAAGGATTGTTGAATATCGATTAGGTTGTCGAAAACTATAACATTTCTTTTATGGAAAGTACAACGAAGGTCAGTTTCAGTCTCAAAGGAAATTCGTTTTCTGTTTCAAATACGAAAATTATAGGACACCTTTTTCTAATTTCTAATTTATACATATTATTTGTAACCTGTAAAGACTTTTTTGATTTCAGATCCATCGCATTTAGATTCAGGATTTGTAATTGTACAAGTACTATTTTTGGCAAAAGCTTTTAGACTTACGGCAACAATTTAGAACTTATTCACAATTTTTGGAATTAAATTCATGCCAGACATATCTTATTTTAATTTTATTTGATATTTATGGAACGAAAGATATTTTGAATTTGTTATTTTTTGCAAGTATAGTTTCTTTTTATTTTAAAAATATAATATTTTCATAATAAGCATGATGGCAATTTACACTTAGAATTTTGAACCAGTGATAGAGGCTAGCGAACATATTAAAATATATTCTTTCTTTAGCACTATTTTGGGAGTTTGAAATATCAAAACTAATTAAAACAATATAAAATTCAAGATGGGATAGTTTTCATTAGGAAGTTCATAACGTACATTAAATCACGCAAACCATCATATTGGAACTCAGATTATGTTCACTTTGAAAGCACATTTCAGCTAGATTTACAGGACGAGCAACTAATTATTTATATTTTTGATATCATGAAAATATTTTCATGTACGCTTCAGTAGTACTGCTTTCCAATTACTATGACATTTGGAAGCTTGGTTTCAAAATATAAACATGAAAAGAAAATTGAAACTTTAATCTAACGCTTTATCATTCTTAGTGCTCTTCTTTTGAAACGTCCCCAAATTGAGAAGCAGCTGTATTTTGCTAATGATTTAATAAACATTGCAGTTTTAGTCTGCTCTGCAGCTGTACACGGTCAGGTCTTTCTTACTTAAACAATGAAGCTTTTACTAAAAAGAAATCATCCACTTTCAACTCTTCATCCAGGAAGACATCTGATTTTTGCTGTCGCAGAGACCTGTAATGCAATCCTTTGCAAGGTGAATTGTTTATTCTTGGGAAACAAAATCGTTATGCTACAAAATACATTCATATGGAAAATAAGTAATTTCTTTCTGACAATTGCTACAATATTTAGTTTATTCTGGGCCAGACTGCTCATCAAAAAGCTTCGCCGAAAAGAAATAGCGTGAATATCTCATTTCCTGTTTCTCTCCCTCAGTAATTAACATTAATCGTTTTCTCAAGTTGAAGTTTAAAAATTTTTAAATTAATGTTTTTATGGAAAGGTATCTATAAACTTTATGAAGTGGAATGTGGACAAGTTCTGGACACAGTGTTCCATTCTTTTTAGCCATATCAGTTCCTCTGATATATAGCAGTGTATTACAATGTGAAGATCAAAAGTGAAATATTCTAAATGCCACAACTGATTTTTTTACTTTACAGTGGAGGAAAAAAAACATTGTAGTTATACATAAGCATATAGGGATAGCTCTGTTTTTTTTGCAAGTATAAACTTATTTTCAAAGTTTTTTTAAACGGTAAACTACAGCTCGTGGTACTGGGAACTAGGAGTGCTAGGAATTTCGGAAAGAAACTCAAGATTCTGGAATAAGAATTCCGGAATGTCGGAAGTTCGGAATTTCGAAAGTCGGAATTCCAGAATGTCGGAATTTCGAAATTTGGAATCGAATAAATTCCGGAATTTCCTTCGCACTTCCGAACACCCCTCCCAGGAAAACAACTTGTTCTAAGAACGTATTTCCAATAAATTGATGCATAGAACATTTGGCATTTCTACTTTTCATTTGTTTCCGACAAATCTATATGTATAGTAATCTCTTCTTCATATTCAAATCCCGCTCTCGAGACAAGTACAATCAAGGAAAAAGAAATACGTTTAAAGTATCTCATAAAATTGTTTCGCTTCTTATTCTATCTAAAAGTACTTACTGTCATTCCTGCATTCTCTTTTTTCAGGTATGGTGTGGTCGATACAGGAAGTTAAGAATTACTCAGGTGTCAGGTGAGATGAGTAACACAGTGCATTAAACTCTTTCTCCAACAACATTTGACTAACAGCTGTGTAAACCTAGTACATTTATGTCCTTGATACGTTCGAAGCTATCGAGAACAGAACTTACTGTAACAAGGCAAGCGTCATAGATATAATGGATGATCTCTTGCACGATCTTCATGAATTAAGAAAAAGTTGTCATAAGCCACATGATAGACAAGTTATTTCAACTGAAGTACATTTCACTGTTATAATATTGTCTGCTTTGAAGAATAAAATATGTACCAAGACGTCTGCATGCTAGATATGTAAATGAATAAAAGTAACCTTACCAAATAGTCCATCCGTTTCCTTGATCATTCCATTATTTATTTTGCGAGTATTGTTTTATCTCAAATAAAAATCTAACTTTCTAAGTGTTAGACAAATGTTTAATTTAAAAATATTAGCCAAAGGTTTTTGTATAAATGGTATTAAAAGTCAAACTATATTACTTTGCACCCTTCTTAGGTACAGCATGATATTTGGTATTGATTCCCAAATATTTTTCTATCTGAGTGCAAAGATGTTAAAAAATATTTCGTACAAGACACGCAAATGAAGTCATACAAAAATTTACATACCGTCATACAGTTGTTCTATAAGCAGCTTACTTTCTTTTGTTGAAAAAAGAGCATTTTAATCTTCCTAACTGATGCAATACGAAATGCAATACTTATTTAGAAGATCCTTGATATTTTTACTTAATCAAAGCAATCCACTTTTCCAAATATTTACGTACAAACAGAAAGCCAAATTGAAAAGCACACAACTTTACTCCTTTCGCGCAAAATTTTAGTGCGCGAAACCAATTTTAGGAATCATAGTCGCATTAGATCAGTCGTTCCCAACCTGGTGTCTATGGCCTAATGAATTTGTACCACACCCGAGCCCTATTAGCCCAAAACAACTCGTCGAGCGATGCTATATTTGGGCAGTCCTCCAGGGTCCTATTTCCCTGTTTACGAGTCCGGTGTTGTGGTGTTGACAGATAAACCCCGGTGAATCTTTTGCTCTGACATTCCATCAAAGATAAAGAGTACTTCACTACCATGCTGGATATAGGCTCCTGCTCTGAATGTGGATATAAAATGAGCCCTTCGTTTATATTTTACTAAATCCTATGATCAAGATAAAAGATAAAATAAATTGTATGGGCGGTAACAGCACTCCTATGATCAAGGTACTGGTAGTATTTTCCCGTTACGTAAAAGAAGCGGCACTTAATCATTTCCGTATTCGTATTCAACATTTTTAAGATTTAAATATACTGTATATAAATATATGTGGGGCATGGACTTCGAAGGGTTTACCGAAGGGGGGCATGAGAGGAAAGGTTTGGAGCCTATCCATAAGACGAACGAGTCTTTCTGCACCATGATGTAAGCAGTTCAGTGTCACTCCTGAAACCTAACAGGTTTAGAAAAGAAGTTTTACTCCTGCATCTCGGCAACCCAAATGCTTTATCATATTGGTGGGTTGCATACTAAATGCTGTAAACTATTTTCGTCAACTTTTTCCGCTTTTCTAAACTTTTCGTTAGTAAAATGGACCTCGATGGGTGTGGATGACTTGGACGCTGGGTTCGCAGTCTGGTCACGTGGTTTTTAGTTCGAATCTCACCAGGAGTGTGAATATTTGTGGATTTCAATAAGCATTGCAGTTGTAAGGAACGGGCCGAACTCACAGGATCTAACATTGTTCCAAAAAAGAAAAGTTACCAAAGATTTTTCGTTTCGTAAACTTTGAATTTTTCCGATTGCCACGTATGTTTCTGGCTTCGCGTTTGTATAGTTTACTGTATTTCTGGGTTTTAGTAAAGCTTAGGCCACCACCCTCCAATGATCATCATTTCCCTCTGTCTCAGAGAAAGAGAGAGAGAGTCATATGCAGGGTTAGGATTTTTAGGTGTGCATCTTTTTCTTGTAGAGCATATTAGAAGTATCTGACACAAACCAGTCTGTGAAATGTTGCCTTCAGTTAAAAACTGAGGCAATTTTCAAGCACCTTTTCCCCTTTTTTGGGGCCTTCATCCCTTTTTACACCACTCTGCCCATAATCATCTTTTTTCGCATTTTACTGCTATTTCTTAAATATTTTCCACATCACATTTTATCATTTAATTTACTTTTGAATTTTATTTGGATTCTATTTTCTATTACGTATCATGATAGTGAACACGCGATTGAAGGGAAAGTACACCTGTAGCAACAAGAGAAGAATTCCACTCGCTGACATTTGATAAAAGTTGGCTTTACTTGAACTACCTGCAAAACAATTGGTTTGAATTTTACGTCAGCCGTGAGCCGAGTGCACAGATATCATGTGAGGGTACTGTGTGTTCGTTGCATCCTCTCCTTTTACAAATAATTTCACCGTAATCAGTTCTCTTCTGTTAGTGAATGTAATGTAAATTTCTTGCTTAACAAGTTTAATACAAGATTTTGTCGTGCCGAACGAGTCCAAATTCCGATTTTTCATCCTAACTCAAGAATTCCAGCAGGATTTCATCGAAACTGATGGAACTGTTTGTTACACGATGCACTGTTTGGAATTCAGGGAATCACATTAAATGAAAAGCACCAGCGAGACCGCATTCAACATATTTGCAGCTTGAGGGATCAGAAGAACAAGACTCTTCAAACAATATCAAAGGAACAAGACTCTTCAAACAACCTCGAAAGCCTCTATTACAAAATGCCTTTGAACAATGTTCTTCGAAGATCGAAAATTCAAAAGAATTTAACGTCGATGTATGTGCAGCTTTTACTTAGGCAGTAATTCTACTCTATAAGGTGGCTTAACAATCTGAAGGACCTGGGAACAATCCAAGATGCCTCCCATCCTGACTGAAGGTTTTTCTTCAGTCATATCAGAAAGATGCCGAGATTGTACCTGGTCGGCTACCTTCCAATACCTTTACCACTACATTAAATCGGGCTAGGCCTGAGATGGCGAAAGTACATAAATCCAATAAATTCAACATCCTATCTCCAGGTAGAAGAAACAAACTTACTTTTAAAAACTGAGAGATGCATAATATTGTGAGGTACAACATCTTATGTTTATTCTTCTTCAGGTGAATGATACTGGGATGAACTAATGAATACAATTATTTCTGTACCTACAATTTGTACTACTAACTTCCGTAATTTTCAATAAATATACCAAACCAAAATTTTTGCCCCTTTTTTGGTATTATTTTAGCACCTTTACCCTCCCTTTTCTCCTATGAAAATTGCCCCTAATAATTATAACCCTGGTCATAGGGATGGTTTCAAAATATTGTTCCTATACTCAGCTAATGTAGTCGAGGGAAACATCTATCGGAATGGTCGAAACGAGCAGGACTCTGCGGTGTTGATCCTTGCTCTACAAACTTACTTTTCTTTTCTATAGACCACTAACAGGATCCGATTTATTACATATAAACAGAGAGTTTTCCACTAACTTTAGATTAAAATATCTTCTCCCTTGTAAATCTTTTCATAACTTTTTCGCCGATTACGTGGATAACTTTGAGTCATCTGGAGGTTCTGGCTTCTAATCCCGTTTCGGAAGATATGAATTAAGAAAGTATACTCCTCTTTTTAACATCAACTTGTAAAGGAAGTTTTTAGTGTCACGACAAAAATTTCTTTCGAGACCACAAGAATAGTAGATCAAAACGCTGATTTCTAATCTAGAATATGAACTTTGATTAGTATAATAGATATTCCAGACCAAAGTTGAACCCAGACAAGAAAATCTTAATATTTACAAACAGACTGTTAAAGAGATTGCTTTCTTGGCTTTCATAAAATCATTTGCGTTACACTATAGACTAATTATATTTGATCCTTGTAATTTTAATGTCCGATTTTACATTTGATGTCCTATTTATTCAATTTTGTGAAATTTTCTTATTTTATATTTTAGTCAACATAAATCAATAATTATGTGATCTTTAGATGTATGGTTTTCAATGGACAACATTTATTTACTAACTCCATGCGTTATCAAATTTCTTTAACACATTTTAGCAAAAAACTACATTCGAACCCTTGTCTTTGTTTATGATTAATTTAATTTCTTCTCTGATTCTATCTGAATGCGGATAGAATTCAACATATCATTTAGGAATATAAAGAACAGTCATAGATGTCGAAATTTGGCAAATGGTTCACATTGGGGAAAATATATCAATCGGATACGTATATATTTAGTCATTGGATACAATTATTATTGTCAAAATATTTGATAACATTCAATTTGCAGCTGAACTAACTATTTCTGCTAAAATAGTAAAAGAAGCTACTGAAATACAGGGTGGACCACAAATATGCAGCATACCACTCAGCCTATACACGGAGATAAATAACGATAATAACAAGTCGTTCTTCTTGTAATAAGTCTATAAAATACCATCGACAAACGTTCAGCGGCCATAGCTCAGTTAGTAGAGTGCTGGATTAGGAATTGGAAGGTTGGTAACAATGTCAGTGACTGACTGGGGATTTTCCAGTCTTTTCTTCAACACACCATTCAAATGCCGGGCTGGTACCTTCAAACTAAACCCTGGGCAACTTCTTTCCAACACTTTTCCCCCTACCCTATCCTGGCTTGAGCCATACTTGCCTAAAGGTAATTGATAAATTCAAAAAGAAACGACAGACATCACATCGTTATTCAACACAGCACCATAAGACATACCAGCTTTATGTGGCCCATTCTGTTCCCCATGTTTTTTCACGATTTTTTTTTTTTTTAGAATTTCAAATAATACAATTCTTTTGAAAGACAAAGGAGACACAAGTTCCATTTTAATAAATTTTAATTTTCACGTAATTGTGTCAGGTGGGTAAGTGGTTTTGATCGTGATTTTGTAACCCAAGGGTCTTGGTTTCGAATCCCTGGTTAAGACAATTTAAAGTTGTTGGTACGGTCTTTAAGACGTCATCTCCATCTAGTGGAAAGCAATTAGAAACCATTACTGATTTACCTTGTTCAGAGAACTTAGGTCTCCTAGCAGAACACTAACTATCATCAATATGATTATGACGTTCAAGTAATATTAGTTAATGAGAAACTGTATTCTAGGATAAGGACATTAACCTCTTAATATGTCTGTGTATTGGTAACACAAACAATTTTAAGAAGTTCAGAAGATCAGTTTAATGTAACAAGGAAAGCTACAAGGGCCTACATGAAAGAAATGAAGAAAACGCTATAGTAATAAAACTTGAAATTCTTAATTAAATTCCCCTTTCCAACCCTTCCCCGTTTCACTTTAACATCGAGATTTTGCAGATGGTGGCTTCAAAGGGAGAAGAGGGAGATGGATGCCTCTTCCTAAGATCCCGAGATTGACCCATGCTTTTGGCGTTAATGAGGTTTGGTTGATGAGTTAGGTGGCATCAAGCAGATGATGTAGGGGGGAAACTCTACTGTGTATCACAAGAAGAGGCCACTTGATTTACGAGATTATGTGCTTATGCTGGAAGAAGAGATTCCAATGACGTTAGGGAATTTAGTCATCGGTCTTTGTAAGTGTCTTTAGCTGAAGATCACTTTTATCATTTGCATCGCTTCCTCTAGTGTATGATCATAGTGTTTATTAATCTAGACTGCTTTTATTTTGCTACAAAATAACTAATTTATTTCAGTTATGCCGATTTTATCTATCTATCTATACTCGTAATTTGGTTACACCGTTTACACCTTTGGTTACATCTTATTGCCTTCCTTCATAGCCATATTTCCTCCACGTATATTAGGTTTAGAATTCCTTACTGAAGACTACTCTACGACTATTATGGAATAATTGCCTTTTCTCTCTTTTTTAGTGCACGATAACTCTTCTATTTCTGTGTTGTGCACACATTTAATATGTCCTGTTAGAGCAGTCTGATAGCCCATCTTTTAATTCAAGAGTCCTCATTCTCGTCTATTTCAATATGCGGATGAACTTTCCAACAGCAAACAAAGAATAATAATACCAATTATCTTTCTGTTGTTGTTGTTGCAATTTTCTCTTCTCGTTTTCTGGAATTATGATTAATGTCCTGAATCAGCTTGTGACCAACTAAAAACCCGAACCAATGTATTTAATTGATCCCTATCGGATTTTAATCCGGGACCATACATGTACACAGAAGGGATAGGTTGGTAACCATTTCGATGACCGAGGGTCCTTTCTTTTTTCATTCCAATTCTCTTGTCCCAGATGGGACTCTTCGAAGAAAACTTTCTCGATGCTGTCCGTAGTACTTTCTTCGAGATCGGGTCATCTCTTATAGTCGATATAACCTTGTTCTGGAGTGGTGTGAGACTGAGCAATTTCAAAATATGATTCATGTTTTTGGAAAAACCATATTTTTTCCCGAACACCATTATTATCAGATGTAGAATTTCTTCAGAATATCCAGAATCTATGCTACCTTATAAGAGCTCCATCTCGAACCGCAGAACAAATAAAAGGGGAAATTTTAGTCTTAGTGGAGCATCAATTATAATTGACCTTAAGAGAAACTCAAGAAATACAGAACTGAAGATAATATGAGTAACAATGTCCTGGCTTACAAATTGCATTGGCTAACGGTTCACATACCGGTAGTTATTCAAAGTGATCCATGGTATTAAAAAAAGTGTCAGGTACTCTTATAAAGACCTGAAGTGCTTCTTGAACTATTTTATAATTTTGTCCTTTAGCAACTCAGCTATTTGCTACTATTTCTTTTTGTGCCTTGTATCTTTTCGTTTACTGATGGTATGAGCTATTTTATCTGCACAATGAAAAAATGTGAAAACTTCCGAAAGCTTTCTATGTCTACACAGAAGTTCCCGAAACAAGATAATGTTATAAATTTAAGCTAAAGATAAAAGCCCCGAATATAGCTTTGTAGCTATTCCTATTATGAATATAGCTTTGTAGCTCTGAAACACCTTGAGGTATTAAAAGTCATCTATGGGCCGTGTTTGAAATGGCAATCAACCTCATATTTAATATCTTCAGGACATTAAATTAGGATGTCACGAAATTGTATAAGTTTACCCTATATGTTGGCAAGCTATGAACGCAGGAGGATTGATGCTTTGTTTACAAAAAATACAGTTTGTAGAGAGACAGACAAGAGGTCAGAGTGACTAACTTCTTGGAAACATGAAAGATACCTCGAATCTTTTACAACGACTTTGGAAACACTTTTATAACACCAATTTGACCCTAGAGTACTTACTTATTGGGACATAGATACTTAATCTCTTGGTGATCAGTAACCATTGCTCTGCAAAGAACAAGGGCAGAAATTCATAAATGCCAGCAGAGCAGGATTTAAAACGTCAGTAGCAGACAGCTTTCAGTCGATATTAAAACCTAACTCATTTTTTATATATATATATAAAAAAGACCAGCTAATTTATTGCATACATTTTATGAGATCTTCAGTGCTATGCTGAGTTACTTCTTATACACAAGATTTGCATTCATTTTTACGTCATTATTGTTACTAAATTTACTTGATTATAATTGGTTTATAATATACTTATCAATGAATCTTTATGTGTATAATTGAGAACTGTACTTCAAACACAACTGAAATCTTTAATTGTTAGCAGTTGTGGCGAAAGTAGTAAGTTTCTCAGAGAAATGTTCACTAAACGCAAGTACCCGACTTCAAACACACTGATATGTACAAAATTTTCTTTACACCTCGTACAGTCATTCTAAGAACAATAATAGTAACCATTTCTGTGCAGAACTTAGGGTTTGATCAATAGTGATCTTTGGGTGCATATACCATCTCGTATTTAGAGTTAGAAGGTTTTATAAGCAAACGGAAGCAAAAGATGAATACAGAGACACCAACAAGAAATGTATTTCGGTATCGAGTACTTCGTGGTAACATTATACTGCAAAGTGGTCACAAAACCTGTGAGTGGAATAAGTAAGAAAATTGAACCACGGAAACAAAAATGTGAGACAAATCTAATATAGCGGTGAAATCATGGAAGCTGCAATTAATCATCAAAGTGAAAGTCGCAATTTCAATAAAAATCGGCAAAATGAAGTATGGAACACCTGTCATAGCCGCATTTTAACATTCAACTTCATTTGTGATATTTCCGTATTGAAACAGTCCAATATCAAATTCTGCAATACTTACAGTACCATACGATGGGTTGGCAGTGCCTCTATCCTAATCGGTTTTCCCAAGTACAGTATATTGCAACATACGTAGGTCTGTACCTCGAAGGGAAAAGTTTATTGTAAATTACAGAGTGCTGCCTTGATCACGTAATTTTTACCTGTGGTTTCTCACATTACAGTCGGTTGGAAAGCGACTTCAATAATTCCTGTGAATATGTATATAAAATGAACTACTTGAGATTTTGACATAGTTCATTTTACCTGAGAAATTAGAATAGCCTTAATGGCGTAGGCGCATGACGTCGCCAATTACGGTTATTCTAATTTATAAGCTGAAATAAACGATTTGAAAATGCCAGGTAGTTTATTTTATACATATTCACAGGAATTATTGGGGACGCTTTCCAAACTTTCAATATTGTTTCTCATTTGTCCAGCATCTTTAAAAATATGAAAACTCGCAGACAGGCATGCAGCGTAGGCACTGAGGCCTCTTAAGGTTTCACCAGTGACAGAAGTACAAAATACGTTTTCGTGCCTCTTTTTCCACTTCTTCGAGTTGTCATTCGAATATCCTTGGGAATATTTCTTCTTTAGTTTTCTTGTACTGGTAGGGACAAAATTAATGTGGCCTTTCTTTTTTGAAAACGTATAGTGATTATTTGCTAACCTGGCATGCATAGGTATACATCTACACCAATTGTTTAACATAGCAGTGTATGCACTTATAGACCAACTATAATGAAGGTTCTGGCATGGCTTAAGCAGTCATATTGTGTATTTCAACAAGTCCGAATGACTGTCAAAACAAAATGACTTGCAAAAGCTACTGTTTATACATACGCAGAATAAGAAAGAATGCATCTTGGCACATCAACTTTATTATTTCAGTGCAAGTTCTGATGCATTATCAAAAGAACAAAATTACTTGTATGATTTGACACTTTAAAATCAATTAAACTTTTTTAAAAAATGGTTTGGGGTGAGAGAATATGGCTCTCACCGACATAGATCACGAGTTTGGAGCTATTCAGTGATTAGAGAGAGATTCATTTAGAATTGAATTTATGCCTTTAGATATCTATGACTCTGCCGGGAGATGGTAGGGGAAAGGATGCGGTAATACATGTAGAATATGCGTCTGCATGCTGAACACTGCAATTAGGTAATCTGTTATTGTGTTCAATAAATACAAACAAAATGAATCTGCATTAGTCTTTAATTTCCTCAGATTTAATTGGTATTGTATAGCTATTTGTCGTATTGAATAAATTCGATTATTACGTTATGGGGTATTGGGCAGTACGGCGTTAAAATGTTTAATATATTCTTTCAGTATACATAAAATCTGTCCATACCCAATGTCCTACAGCCAGTTTCTCTAATTTTATTTACTGTTTTCAGGATTGGTCATCCCGTGCCTATTTTTCTGAGCACTTCTTTATTATGTATCTCCTGTATCCCGCTAATTTTATGAAGTCCATCTTTCGGAACCCTTCCTCTTTTCTTCATCAATCTTTCACTTTTCGGCTAAATGTAACACGCTTCCTGTTATGACAGGCGTTTGCGACTAAGCAAGTAGAGACGAATCTAGTAAAGTTCTTACTTCAATCGGTGTAACCAACCATTTGATTGCTGACTTGTTCTTAAGTTTACTCTGATCTCTGGTTATCCTCCTATCAGCCTTGTGACAGTGCTAGTTCCACTTCGGAGTTTCCTGTGCTGCGAAATAATATGCACACATGTTATTTCTCATTTATATAACACGCCCTATTCTACGCCCGACACCTACAGCTAATCTACACGATTCAACGGTGCGTTATCGCTAGACAGTTGCATGCACGACCTTTAGTCCGTGTGCTATCACTACACTCGACACACAGGGCTGCATACGCTACGAGAGCTTTAATCAGAGGTGCAAAACACATTTGATTGGATATTTAATGAAGCATGCAATCCCTACACACAACAATCTCCGGCGGTACGCGCTGTACACGGCTTTGACCCTTGAGAAAGCGCATCCTTCGCTGAAAATCGAGAGGTGGCGTACAGTATTTTCAACCCGGTTCCTAAAAGTAAAATAATATTTAGCTGTTTCATTCAGAACATTATTTTTATTGTTTGAACTCACTTCGCAATATATTTCAAGATATAACTGATATAAGTATTTAAACACTGCTGAAATATATTCCTATTGCGGTGAACTTGTCTTCTTTTGTTCGCGTCGGTGAATCTCAGGACTCTCAAATGAAATCTAAATTGTTTCATTTTCATGCACGTGCGAAATTATTCTCATAGCCCTTCTGTATCATCTGTACACCATATAGGCACCTATACTCTAACTAACGCGGGTTGCTTTCAAAGCCCCTACAAAGTACAAGAGACCAAGAACGCATTTTATCTATGCTTTATTTGCGTTCAGTACATCATGTTTGTCTCTGTTTTTCTATTCTCTGAAACCGTAAAAAATAAACTCAAAGCTTCAGAACTACTTGAAAATTTTAATTTAGTTCTTAAGGCCTTTAGGCAACTTTGGCTTAGGCTGAATTGATGGTAATGAATGTATTAGTGGAATGAAGAAAGTGGGAGAACCTCGGGAAGAAAACCACGTCACAAAACCCACATGGCATGAGTAGGGTACGAACCGACGATCCCACGCGCCAGAGGTGAACTCTCTACCACTGAGCCACCGTGGCCCCTCAAGAGTGGTATTTGCTGCAGTGGCTATCTGTCTAACTTAGTACATCGTATTTAACAAGTCATATCTGATTGTCCTATGTTTTCCAACTGAATAGTGAACATGCAATAATATTTCGTCGTCTTTACATGTGTACACTGGAACTGACACATTTTGAGATATGGTTCCAATATTCTCATCACCTGATTATTGATTGAGAATCGCAATTATTATCTTCTACGATATCATCATATCTGAAACCAAAACAATGTTCAGTTCAATGATAGGCACATCATCTTCATCGAAATTTATTTAATTAAAATCGAGCAATCGACCGTGTTATTGTTTCTCGAGGGGTCGCGCGCGGTTCAAATGATCATTTGTAAAATAAACACACTCCCGGGGAAAACTGATTACAACTAGAGCGAGAAAAAATATCGCAAGTTATAGTGGACGAGTGCACTTCAAGGTATTGAGTATGGGAGGTAGGTAGGTATTGTGACCTTGAACCTACGGCAATAATTCTATTCCACACGATCGTTTAGACCGAGCGCGACTCCTGAAGGGTTAATGACGCGTGCCATCACTAGGTATTACACAATCACCTGGAAGCAAATTTCTTCCCCATACTTTACCTGAAAATGGATTCAAATTTGTCCCCGAAATGTCAGAAATACTCAAATACCTAAGCTAACTAAATCACTTATATTTTACGGACAAGGAAACATTTAATCCATTTTTTTCTTTGTTCAAACGTCCACATAATAAAAGCTTATTGAACGTCTCATTTGTCACTGTTACACTGGCTTTCACTTCCTATTCGTACTTCAGACATATGCATTAATAGGTGATAGTAACAAGATTTAAATTTATTTTTGTGATTGACAGTGATTTTTCGTCACATTTTGAATTCTCTTCTGTTTTGTTCGTATGGCCGTGTATGTGGGTGAATAAACACTAGAATTTCTCTCATTTCAGAAACTTCACTTGAGGGGTTGTTTCGTGTAAATGAGCTGTTTATTGAATTATCTCATCAGAATTCGTGTAGGAGATGAGCTGCACATGTCAATTTAACATATTTGTAACTAAAAACCTTTCTCAATGTTGTTGTTTGTTTATTGTTAGTTGGAGAACATAATAATGTTATTTTCTTTAGGAATTATAAAAAAAAAATCATTGACGCTCCGAAACACGAAATCCCAACTGGAGCATCATCATTACAAAGTCCAATAGGGTTGTGCCGCCACCCTCTGTGAGGCAGTGTGTAGCAACGCCATCATTCGGGCAACGCCTGTAATTAACGAGGTTACCGCCAATCGAGTTAGCGCTGTCAGGAGCAATAATCAGCCGCGACAACAATGTGCCGACAATAGAAGCCTGAGGATAGCATGTTAGTGCTGGGTCAGCTAGCACGCATGGGAGAGATGGTGTAGATTGGGATGTTAGTTGTAGTAGCAAGGGGAAAGGGTCCACTGATAAAAGCGGAAGTGATGGGATGGGGTGGAGTGCTTTGGTTGTTCGTCGAAAAGGAGAGGGGGGTGACAGACAGAGGGATAGAGTTTACGAACAAAATACTTCAACTGGAACGGGGAGGGGGGAGAGAATAAGTTGTTACGATGAGCACGTGATGTGTTGCAATGTAGAAACTGATTGGGTTAGATTTTTCATTTATACGAAGGTGAAGAAGAATGATTTTTAACATGAAATGTTGCGAATTGTGAAATGTTACCAATATTGTAATTAAAGCGAATGTGTTGATTGCAGTAACATTTGCGTTTGTGTGATTAATTATTGGATTTGCTACATGCTTCTGTGCTAACTAAGCCAATGGACACGAGAATATCTTTTAGTCAAATTGTAAGCCATTGACATACCCACAGGCTAACAAATTTGATAGGAACATTTTTACTCTTATGTGGAAGCTATTGAGAGAAATGCTTTTTAACAAAATCATGAAATAGGGGCCTATCCATTAAATTTTAGAATCAAAATTCGAAACTGAGAGTCGCAAACTTGATATAATCGTGTTTAATAGAACTACGGGATGAATTTTTCAATCGGAACATATAAATAAGCTCAGTAAAAGAAGATAACAAAAAAAATTAAGAGTTATAACTTATAGAGTTATAGACTTATAACTTTAAAAGTTATAGACACTTCTAAGAAGTTGTTTAAGTGTTGATTAATAGAACAGAGGATTTAGAAGACGAGAGAAGAGAAGCTCTTTCGAAAATGTAGTAGAGATA